>JAGDQP010015228.1:0-43256 GCA_022664845.1 Lepisma saccharinum | reverse complement strand
TACTTTGTGAACACGTGAACTTCGTTCTCTTCCTCTGTACTTGAAAAGCCACGAAATATAGTGACTTTTTTATGTGTGAGATCTAATACGAAACTATAAGCTGTAAGTATAATCCTTCTTTTTCCCTTCATTTGTCTTAAATTTACCTTAAATTGCTCTCCCGGTTTTCCTTTGTACTAGTTATATATATATATATATATAATGCATTTACTGAAAAAAGCTGCTAATTTTTAAACAACCTTCTTTCAGTTGTCGTTACAGAGAAAGTGACAGTTCAACCTCTTTAAGGTATTTTTGCGACAAAGTAATTAGAAGTGGTTACACAACATTATACAACCCAACTCCCGTAATCCAGGCGGTAGCGTAGCGGACTTCGGATACGCAATGGGTAGATACGCGGGTTCGAACCCCGCGGCCGACCATCATGATAGGATTTTCAAGGTTTCTCTCAGTTCCACCACCAGGCGAATGTCGGGATGGTACTTTAGGGAAGGTTCTGGCTGAAACATTCCCCATTCTTTACCCTACGCTATCCCGATTTGATACCAAAAGGCCATAAATAAATATTTTTTAAAAAAAAGTTAACAACAATACGCACCTTGTTATGCAAGGGAGTAAAAAAAAAAAATCAGAAATCTTGAGTACCAGAGTGTCCTTCGTATTCCTAGGCACCTTGGGAAGGTAAAGGCGGTCGAGCGTGGGACTGACCACCCCAGCTCACTTTCTACCGTAGGTCAAGAAAATGTGGAGCTATATTTTTCTTTATATTTTTTACAAAGGATATGGGAGGGTTTTTTTTTTTATCACGAACTTCAAATAAATATCTATCGTACGAAAAAAGGAACGACCTCCGTATGTTAATTAGTTGCCAAGGTTTTTCTTAAAAGTAGTAAAGCATACCACGAATTGAACCTTAAAACCGGGATGGGTCGGACTTACCTTTAACCCCCCCCCCCCCCACTCCTTTATGATTATTCAGCAACCTCGTCATTTACAAGTCTTTTGTATGCTTCATTTGCACAAAGTACAACAAATTTCTAAACTACACTCTGGTGTATAGAACGATTTAGTGCCGGCGGGGTGGCCGTGCGGTCTGCGGCGGTAGACCAACGGCTTGAAGGCTCGGGTTCGAGTCCTGGCAGGGGCACGCGTGTGGATTTTAATAGCTAAGGGGCAAATCGTGACGGGCCGAAGTCCAAAGTTAGTAGACTGGCCCACATAATAATAAAGTTTACTAAAGTTTTACTAAAAATTGATTTAGCCTATACTACAAATATCAGAAATTCTATAATCATTTGGATGAAGTAATCGTGAAGCACGCAGGAATGTACTTCCATGTCAGTTCACATGAGTTTTTATAATTTAAAGCTCCTTTGTAAGTGACTGCTTCAGAAGTACATACAAGGAAAGGGAATGTCAACGTAATTCACAATCAGACTCGAATATGAAAAATCGTACCCTTTTAATACTTATCCAGCGGTAAGAAATAACTGGCCAGAGATTAAAGCAGGAACTAATAGCAGTAATAAAACCTTCCTCAGAAAGGAAATCCACAGTAGACATACGTAAATATTTTAGGTAATCTTTAACATGTTTATCTACTACATAATAGAATGCACGGCAATACGCTTCTTAATATCTACTTCGGAAGGGACAGGTGTGAAATAGCCTTATATAAAAAAAAAAAAGCTATCCCTTGCGCGATACGCACGCACCGTGAACGGCGAATGGGGGACGTGGAGGTAGCGCTCCACGTTTTCTTGACCTACGGTAGAAAGTGAGCTGGGGTGGTCAGTCCCACGCTCGACCGCCTTTTACCTTCCCAAGGTGCCTAGGAATACCAAGGACACTCCGGTACTCCAAGGACACTCCGGTACTCAATTTGATAGGAGGCTGAGTGCACCTCAGAGCGCCAGTGTCCTGGCCGGGATTTGAACCCGGGCCGCTCGATTCGTAGCCTAATATACAAGAACTTAAAATAGGAAGATTTATAATTATTATTACTACTACTATTATTATTATTATTATTATACTGCGATTTTCGGATTTAAAAATTAAAAGGTTCGTTTCCTAGCTTTTACAGGTATCGTATATCGAGTTTTGTCATGTATTGAGAGAATTATAACTGGTAAGTCCTTCAGTTTGCCAAGAGTATAAATTAGGTGCCACAAAAAGAAACAATGGGAAAACGTAAACATAGTATAACACATCTCTTGAAATGAAAATGGATTTACACTGTTAAAGTTCACTTCTTGTAACTTCATATGAATCAACTTCTGAGCACTTCTTTACTTTCTTTATATCATTGCCACTGGAAGATATTTTGTACACGTTTTCAAAAAAGGTCTCAACAGACTGTTTCGGAAGTATCGAGAAATAAATTTTGGCAGAAGCGGGACACAATCTGGGTGTGGTCTCGGTGGCAGCCTTTTGCTTCAACAAAGCGAGCTACGAGGAATACCGTGAATTCTTCACTTTTTCTCGTGTTATATTGAAAACATTTGATGCAAAAAAATATGTGACGGAGTTTATCAGGACATATCGTACACAAAATGAATAAAAATACGGATATGAGCTAAGGTTGACTCCTTTAAAGAGCACAAGAATACTACTTTTACTACAGTGTAGTTAATAATATACGTTTCACATTTGCCGTATCACAGAAAAATAAAATACCTGTGCTCTTCCTTCCGTCTATCAACTTTGGAACAGCATTCATAATTAACAACAGTACTTTTGCGGCGGCTCAGAATATAATACATGAACAAAAGACTATCAATCACTATCCTACGTTACGTTTATGTACTCGATAGGGTAATACGATTTTAATAAATGTCCATGCTCCTACCGAAGACACTGATAACGAGAAAGCTAAAATTTCACATTTTTTGCAGTTTTTCCTTTTCAGGTATTTAACCCTGAAATTCGCAATTTTCGTAAATCATCTACGAATTGTAAATTTCAATAAATTTTTGACAACTTGTAACAAGCACACTATTATAAACCACAAAATGAAACAGGGTTTAACTACCAATAGACAAGTCAAAGCTAGAATTTCAGATATTTGGAGTTGGCCCTTTTCAGATAGTTAACCTTCAAATTAGCAACATTCGTAAATGTTCCAACTTTGGAGCAAAATATTACCAGGAACCTTTCACCAAATCAAAATCATCTCTATCCATACTTCTTGCAACACAATCGCCAACGTAAAAAACTACGACTGCTTTGTATTTTGGGGCCAATTTAATTATTAATGGCTGCGGCCCGTCACGATTCTATTAGCTGTTAAGTGTCTAAAATCCACAAACATCTATGCTCTAGCCGGAATTCGAACCTAGAACCTTAGAGACGCTGGCCTGACGCATCAGACTACACGACTACTGCGGTCGGCTCAATAGCCATCGTAACGTTTCACACCCACTTTATTTTACGAGTGTTTAAAATTGATTAAATTGTTCATTTCAATACATAATTTTGAACTTTCTAAAATCCTACTTATCTTCTCTATATTTACATTTCCCATTGAGCTTACTCTACAAAAGTGAAAACTAGAACTTTATATGTGCTACAGAATGTACAAACGAGCCTTCTTCTGAAACCATTGCAAATGCTTATTTTTGTACGTATTGCGGTTGAAACGTGTCCCTAATACCAAGATGGAGGCAGGTGAGAAGAAAAAGAATACTAATTTTAAACAGGTCGCTAGTAAGGTTACCTCTGGTGAAAACAAGAAATTTACAAAATGGTCGGGTACATGCCCGTTGTTGATTTCGGCGATTTCACGTGGCATTAACCTATCACAACCAAACTCAAATTTACGCACAGGTTTGTTCAATAAAGAATAGGTGTCATTTTTGAACAGTTTCCTCTTTCAAAGACTGGCTACACTGATCCCAGACTATTTGACGTTTCATTTCAGAGCACCAAGAATAACACAGACGACGTTAAAGACTAAGTATGAATGTAACATTTTGTTTCCATTCTCGTATTTTACCTTTCATTTGTCCCAAAACCTTGTTCCTTGAGAATGGATTGAATGCGAATCCGAAAACCGGGAGTATGATTTAATTACACCAAAGGTCAGTCTGCAAGGTAAGAGTCACATAATCTTGTTGCTGTACCAGTAAACTTGTTTTAGGCAGGCTGAACAAATATTGTTATTTCACTATAATCAACCTCGATGAAAAATGCACTAATCCAGTTGTAAAACTGGACACATAATAAGAATTTACTTTGAATTGTTATTAACGTCCTAAATGAACTTGTATGCCTCTAAGGGTGGGGTTTGAATCTTTATTTAATGAGCTCCGAACCACTACGTTCAATGTACCCGAGCTGGCTTGAATCTGGGACCACAAAATTACCGTTTTTCTTGTTTTATGAGGTTTATTTAAGATTTTACAAAAGTAAGTAGCCTATGAGATTATATCAAACGCATCTCACATAAATCTATGATTAGAGGTAAGACGAATATGAGTATCTACTAATTCATGTACACCGAACTTTAAATCTTGAGTACAAACTCGAACAAATATGTAAATTGATTTTACATGAACATTTCTTACGTTACATAAACATATCTTACATTGTGTTTTTCTTAGCGCTAGGTGTACCGTTGTAGATGCCTGTTACCATGTACTATACGAAAGTTGTCTGCTACGCTGAGTTTCAGCAAAATTGCAGATATCGACAAGCGAATGTTCAAGTTTCTATGAAAAGTTGCAATTACAAGGTAACCAAAAAAGTTTTTGCCGTTTTTGACGTCCCATTAATCATGCGCTCAGAGAGAGAAACGAAATGACGCACGTGCTTGCCAAGCGATCGGGAGTTAGTCTGACCATCGAACTTCAGTAATACAGGCACGGTGCTCACACACAGCAGTCATAGCTCGTCCAGTGTAACAGAGAAATGGAGGTATCGCAGCAGCTTGTTTGCGTATTTGTTGTGTGACTTTAAAATGGGCCTGTCAGCTGCCGCATCAAGCCGCCGCATATGCCAGGCAGTTGAAGAGAATGCCGTGAACGAACTCACCGCCATGTTTTGGTTCTAGAAATTCCGTTCGGGAGATGTGAGCCTTGCTGATGAACCTCGCAGTGGACGACCACATGTGTTGGATGACGAGGCCCTAAAAGCAGTCATCGAGGAGAACAGTGACCTCACGTGTGCAGAAAAGTTCCATGTTTCCGCCGGAACAGTCAGACTGCACCTGAATGGGATAGGGAAGTCATACAGGTTAAGCAAGTGTGTACCTCACACATTGTCAGCAGCCAACAAGGAACAACGAGTGAGAGCCTGTTTGTCCTCGCTCACTCGGCACCTGAACACACCAATATTTGTTCGCTTGCTCACTGGTGACGAAAAGTGGGTCCTCTGTAACACTCCCAAGCTTACCAGACATTGGTTGTTGCCACGTGACCTTGTTCCTCACACTTCAAGACCACCTCTGCACCCACGAAAGGTTATGGTGGACTTGTCGCCAAGTGGTGCATTACGAACCCCTTCCACCTGGTCAGATCATCACTGCTGACCTCTACTCACAGCAGTTGCAAAGGATGCACCATGCATTGCGCAGAAGGAGCCGGCATTGGTGAATCGCAAGGGTGTGCTGTTCCTCCACCATGCCAAGCCACATGTGGCTAAGAGGACCCGGGAGACCCTTCAGCAATTTGGATGGGAGACACTTTGCCATATTTACCGAACCTTGGGCCAACAGATTACCACCTGTTTTATTCCCTAGACAACCACCTCCGTGGAAGATCGTTCGCCAATGAGGGAGACCTGCGGAACGCACTCACGGACTTCTTTGCCTCGAAGACCGCCGACTTTCATCACCAGGGTATTGTGCAGTTGCAGGAACGTTGGAAAAAGGTGTTGGATGCTGATGGAGCTTACTTTGAAACCTAAAGGTACCATCCACTGTATTGATCTTTGTTTATCACTGCTCTAGAATGGCAAAAACTTTTTTTGATTACCTTGTATTACTGAAGTCTCAATGAAGTACCAGTGTTTTAATAGAAAAGATTATTCGTGCAACTACAATTTCGCTGTTTATCGTTTGACATAAATTTCACGTTTTATAGCATTATAAATATACTCTTTTATTACTGTAGACATCGTGAAACATACTACTACTTTCTCTCATTTAAATAACTATCCTTAATTAACAGGGATAATACCACTTGCAACAGATTACCCTTACTGTTGTCAACCTTCTTCGACTGACTTCTAAACTGACATGCCAAAAGAATTCTGGTTTATATTCAGTGGCCACTTTCTCCCCCGTTTCTTGAGGCATGAACACAAAAACAACAAAAAGATATCAGAATACGGCTCACGGAGATAAGATCAACGAAGTTGATTACTAAACCTCTCCACTGCAACAAAGCCTTGCAAAAGTATAACTCCTAAGAGATGAGAGCAGGGTTGGTAAAAACCATGTTTTTTTTTAATAAAAATAAAAAAAACAAGTTTTTTGTGGTTTAAATCTGTTTTTTAAACCATTTTTTTTAATGCTCTGCTTTATTTATTTATATTATATATGGACAGAAATAAGTTTGTTTCTCTTTAATGTCCTTATGCAGCAGTGGGGTTATGAAGGACGGGACCTACAGCTACAGCTTGAAGTTGAATCCGAACCATTATTCGGTTTGCATCTGAGAGAAATTGTCTTCCACCTGGACTCGTACTCGTGACTCCTAGATTACAAATGCGATGAGTCTACTGACTCATCCACGGAGGACACCTGATAGAAACACGTTGTACTGATCTTGATTACTTGTGAATATAATTATTCACTTCAGAGGTCTTAAGAGTCACTTCAGAAGAACAAAAAGATACACAACTGCGCAAGTGAAATCACTGTACAGAGTTATATTAACTAGCTAGCTCTATGGCTTACGAACTCGCAAGTTCATTGCCGCAGTAACAGACATTCGCCATTGGATTCTATCCTCGGCAACATCAAGCCAGGTTTCATCATAAGTTATACACATTATTAAAATAAATTGACAATTTCAAAAGACTACAGAGTACAGATCTAATTTAGTCTAAGCTAGTTCACTGAGTCATAAATACAAAGACTTAATTTGTATATCAATAAAAGAAGTGAATAAAGATAGTACGAATTATTTGAGTTCACTCTGGCTCTGAACCATCCATACATATACATACATACAGAAAATACAGGGTGATTCAAAGAAACGGGAAACTTTGAAAGCTGTGTTGGTAACAATGGGCGTTTGGTAACACTGAATAAATTACGCCAGCCTGTCAACGACACCCTGCCATTTAGTTATCATGAATGCTTGGAGTGGTGCGCAACGTGCTTTCGCGATCAAAGCGTTTTACAAGAACAATGACAGTATGGAGGGAGCAAGTTAGAGAATTCCGCCGTCATTTTAATTTACTACGCTACGATCGTGCTCCATCAGCACATGCAATTAAAACATGGATATGTAATTTCGAGCAAACTGGTTCGGCAATGACAAAAAAACCTCCAGGCCGTGTGCGAACCGTTTGTACACCAGACAATATCCAAGCTGTTCGAGATGCTGTCATAAGAAGTCCACGTCGGTCAATCCGTCGTCATTTAGCATCTTTACAGTTGCATAGTTCAAGTGTTCGAAGAATATTAGTACAGGCCTTACATTGCGCCCCCATTTCCACCTCAGTGGATTTGTTAACAAACAAAATTTTAGATATTGGGCAGAAGACTATGGAGCTACACCAGTGTCCATTGCACAGCAACAAAGTTACTGTGTGGTGTGCTATGTCATCATACGGTGTGATTGGCCCTTATTTTTTTGAAGACGAGAATGGCCATGTGATTACAGTCACATCGAATCGTTACGTCGCCATGCTTGAAGCCATTGTTGTGCAACAACTACAGAGATTTCCACACATTACTGACACAGCCTGGTTTCAACAAGATGGATCAACGTCCCACACAGCACGAATATCGAATGGCCGCTGTACGCCAATTGTTTGGGGAACGTGTAATTTCGAAAAATGTTGACACTCAATGGCCTCCCAGATCCCCTGATTTGTCGGCTTGTGATTTCTTTTGTGAGGTCATCTTAAAAGCAAAGTGTTCCTTAGTCGACCTGCTACAATGGAAGAATTGAAAGCCAAAATCCGAGAAGCAATTGCCGAAATTCCAGCTGAGATGTTACGTCAAACCATGAACAATGTAACGAAGAGACTGAAGGAATGTTTGCATAGAGGAGCTCACCTGCAAGGTGTCATCTTCAAAAACTAAATGTATTCTAAAATGGCATTATTTTTACTATTAAATGCGATAAATATTTTTCTTTTTTCAAGAAAATATTTAATTTTAAAAAATTAAACGTTTTTTTAATAAACACCATGTACTTTGGATTTCAATAAGATTTTTCCTCATAAAACCACCAGGAAAAATCTCAGTGAAAAGAATTTCAGTGTTTTTTATCAATACTAAAATTATTAGAACAAAAGAAAATTGAAAAATTTTGCTTTGATTGCAATTGAATAATAATAATAATGTACGTCACTGGATGCAGTCGATAAATTTTGCCAACTTCGACCAATATATCTGAGAAAAGTTAACTTTGGCTTCTCTGTGAAAAAAAACAAAAAACAGTTATTTAGGCAAACAAAGACACAATTTGGTTTAGTTTAGTTTGTTTAGGCTTAATGTCCTTATGTAACAGCAAGGTTATAAAGGACAAGATGCTTATAGTGACATCCAAACCACTACTCAGTTTGCACTTTTAGAGAAATTCTGTGGCCTCATCGAGAATCGAACCCGGCCCCCTTTGATTACAAGGCGAAAATGATATATAATTAACGCAGATGGATTAATATGTGGAATCGTCACCATGAAGTTCACACTATTTGTGACATTTTTGCTTTTAATTTTATTTGGTTTAAACCAATTGGTATGTTTTTTGTTGTTGTTGTTATTTTTTAATCACCTGGTTTAAACCAGCCAACCCTGGAGGAGAGTTTTCTTTGACCAATGAACAGTCAATTATTCTAGTTACTCATGAGAGAATTTGACATAACATCTTACCTTGCATACACTGCAAACATGAACAAGAGCTTTCATTGCCGCCTTCTTTTGCTCATTGGCATTGTGTCCTTGTTGTTTTTTCATCTTCGCTGCCTTCTCAGCAGCCTTCTGTTGAGACTGTACTTTCTGCTGTCCTCTTGCCATTATGAAACCCTTTAAAAAAATATTTTCATTAAACTCAAATATTATCAAAAATGAATATTGAGCATAAATACAAGCAAGAGAATATGACATGTCTCCCTTGCTGCATGGAAACTATATAGACATTCTAAGAATCGTATACTGTAAAATGTGTATTACCAGAATTTCAATCATGAAAATACCAATTTCTATGCAAATAATGTACTGAACCCTCCGAATACCGATGTACATGATAAATGGAGTAAATAAATGTAAATACAAATCTATTATATATAAATACCTTTTCATAAGTTCCTCAATTATTTTCAAACCAACATACGTATTTTAATTTTTGCAAGTGTTTTTGCGTAAGTTAGAATTCTCGTCACCTAAATAACAAGCACGAACTAGCTGCGAAAAAGGTTTGAAGCTTCATGAGTAATTACTGGATTTCCATAAATTTCCATAACTCTTGCATTTAATTAATCACGAAGAACTACATAATAAAACTATGCCGCTTCATACACCGAATATATTAATGATAATGTTTTGATTTCACAGTAAGAAAATCGCAAAAGAAAAAGCCTCGAAATTCCAAAGTCTATAAAGTCAAAATAAGTTGTGAAGTTCTACAAACTCGCACAACAGGGTCATTCCATTCACAATCACGTAATTTAGAAATATAACCGTCCCAGATTTGTCTCAGATTCTCAGATTTGGTTCAAATATCTTCCTAGATAGACGATATCCATAATGTCCTCAAAATAATGCTCGAAACATCGGAAAGTAATTATTCACATCAAAACAAGAAAAAAGTTCATTAGAATATATTCCGAAATATGCCTAGTTTCGGAGCTACAGGCGCTGAAAGTTAAGGCCGAATTGTTACAAATTATGCCATATCCCGAAAAGTATTTACTTAAGACTCCTATTTAAGTAGCTGCAGCTTATAGGTGATTTCTAAGATTGCCCTATTAAACTATTTAATTGCCTGACAACAAAATTCTTACGTTGCGAGATCTGTCTATGCGGCACTAACTCAATCATAAGCATTGATTATATGTATGTATCGGGTACTACTTAAACTGTGAATTGCTAAGCCAACATCGCTTACGTCATTAGGTGTCGAGATATGACGTCATTCGTAACGCCGCTGAAACTTCGAGCTCCTATAGCTCTGAAACTATGCGAAATTTTGAACCTCTCCAAAGAAACTTTTATTTCTTGTTGTGATGTAAATAACACCTCACAAAGTTTACACCATTATTTCAGACTGGCACCTATTTTTTTCTCGCGAACAACGGACAACACGAAAAATCTAAGATATACGATTAAAAGTATATGGTATGTGCTGCCGAGTGGTGCCACTAACGGAAGGCTAGGTGTAAGAGGCATCGTAGGTGAGAAGCAGAACACAGGCAACCGGACAACATTGGTTTAGTATGGCATGAACAAAAGTTCACAAAACTATTTACATAGGGTTACAAATCTGTAACAGGACGGGTGACCCAAGTAAGCCACGGTGTTTAGCAGCCTTCGAGGTAGTCTCCGAGTTCATCGACGGTTCGTTGCCAGACTTCGTGATATACATTCCCTGACCACTGTAGCTTACCAACTTCGGGCGTGCTCAGACACATAGCTCTGCTTACATACATTATTTGGTGGCTTCACTCACTACATTCCATACACTTTCAATCGTATATTCTACATTTTTCGTGTTGTCCCTTGTTCGCGAGAGAAAAAAAATGCTGCCATGACTCTTGAATGTATGTATACTGGCAACATGGCGATTCCTTAGCACCACTTCCGTACCAGTCCTCTGTCCATTTTCTCTATCATATGAAAACGCTTTTAAAAACCTTGTTGCCATTATATTATTTTTGTGATGTTCCTGTACATCTGTCTTCATATTATGTAACTTTTATATATATATATATATATATATAAATCTAATATATATATATAAATCTAGTTTTACCATCTAATATAAATCGGCAAATGGAAGAAGGAAATAACGTTAAAATTTTGAAACTCTAGTTTATGCAGGATTTGATATCTGGAAGAGATCACGCATACATACAATGCACGAAGAAAAAAAAGAAAAACATTAGTAAACCCTTGAAAAACAGGAGCGAAATAGAGATGGGCAAAAATAGCGTAGCAACTATTTTTTCCACTGCTACTTTGGCTAAATTGCTATCACTACTACAACTGATGAAGAATAGCAGCTACTGGCTTAATTGCTATATTTCTTCGAAACTTCGAAATGGTAAAACGCATTGTTTCCTTATTCTGAACAAACAGAACTGCTGACACAATGGGACAGGTGCAAAGGATTCTGCCAGAACCAGCAAATAGGGGCCCTCCCCAAGTTCTCGAGCACCGCCTCTCCAGCATTATTTCTTTACGGTAAAATCCATAGAAATCCTAAAATTCTACTTACAGCCTCCCAATTGTAAGTTTATAAACTCCAAACTGAAAATCATAGCAGAATCACCGTACGGGACCAGATATATTTATTTATTTTGCACGGTTGAGAACATCCAAGAACAAATATTGGCAAACTGATAATGATGAACACCCACTGGATCTACAAAATACTGGGCCCGAGCCGACCATAGTCATTTGTCTTGTAACCCTGTCACCCGCCAAAAACTAACACATTTATATCGAAAAGGCGCACCCAAATGCTTCCCACCACAAGGGCAAATTCCCTTATGCGTTCCCCACGATTCGCGTCTCCGGTCTACCCACTCCCTTCTTACGTTTAAATCAGGCACGTACCTGTAAGTTTGTTTTGGAAGGGAACCACGGACTTCGATGGGAGTCCACGATGTGTCTGAGGTGGTGTAAATACAAATATTTATGAACTACACCGACAAACTTCTGGAGGTGATTCCTCACATACAAGACGAAAGTTCATCCAACAAATTTTCGAAATGTGCAGTTTCGGAGCTACAGGGTACCGAAAACGTGCGAAAATTAACTTTAGAGCTTCATATTTCTACCATTTCATATTTCTTTAGAGCTTCACGAAAAGTAAACGTATGTGGCACAGAGCTGATGTGACACAGTACCATCAAGAACTTTAAACCTGCTCCATTTGAAAATGCGTACTTCAAAATTCCGAAATGAGTATGCACGAGATTTCCCAAAGGAGGTAGGGGATTTCGGAATACTTCTGATGATGAGGTAGGTCGTAGTCGAAATAAGCATGAATTAAATGACTTCCCGTGTGAGTAAAGATGGCATACATCATTCACAGCATCCTTTGATAAATAAATATAACGTTAGATAAAATTATTCAATTCTTAATCCTACTTGTTAATTATTAACCACGCTGTCCGATAGTCGTTTTGAGGCTAGAACTTAAAGACATAATGTTAAATATTCTCTGAGATGTCTATATTTTAAATGTTTTTTTTTGAATTATTTAAATATCTCAACTGTTTTGTGAAATATGTGTAACTTTATAATTCGTTGTTTTTGCAGAATATCATTTTTGAACACCCTGTATATCCTAAACTATTAGCAATAACATTTTTTCAACAACTGTTTTCAACTTGGCTTATATATGGCATTCAATATACCACATATGAAGAAAATTAAAAATAGTCGAGCGACCAATTCTTATTTTATTTGTCGAAATTTTCTGGAATGACCCTCAGATTCGTGATATGCATTTTAGTTTGCAAAGAAATCTAATTTTAAACGGAAAATTTCGACTACATTGTGGAGTTTTGCTGGTTAGTAATACATTGGAGTAAAATATGAGCTTTCAGAATTTAGGAATAAATCAAGAGTAAGAGGATACGATAATGTTGAGATTGAGCTACTGTTGTGATTTCTTTAAAGACAAGAATTAGGGCTATTTTAAAATACAATTAGAAATCCACTATAAATGGACGCTGAAATAGGACTTGAATTAGCAGCATTCCTGTCATGAAACCTGAAAATGAAAAATAAAAAGTAAATTTTAAAAGCTTCATCAGGCTTCTCTGAATCTGTAGTAGGATACTCTCAAGCTCTGTCCCTTAAAAAAATAAAAAATAATAATAAAAAAATATGTTACTTAAAAATATTACAAATTACCACCTGAATTCAGGATATAATATATTGAATCTTCGGTCCAAACTCCAAGTTATACCAAAAGTTCCCAAAAGGCTTGCTGAAAGAAAATGCTAAAAACAGTGTGTGTTACGGTACACTGGAGCATGTTTTGCAGTCAGTTTTCTTCATTGGGCATCGGCATTTAAATTTTATCATATATTCTAAAAAAATGTTTCCAGTCTATTACGGTGTGAAAAAGCGTAGAGTAGTAGCAAATTACCCTCATTTACTTAAAAGTACTTCTACACTATTATGTTCCCAACATAAAGAAATGCCACCATTTATAACGTGAAGTGTAACAAATCAAAGTATCTTCATAAATTACATTCTTAATATTAGAAATAATGTTGTGTACAACTGTACATGAAGTAGTAACTACTTTACTTAACGAGTTTACATACTATAAATAAAACTCTTGAAACTCAATGAAAATCATTTATTTGTAGTGCCTCTTTCAACAAATAATGACCGAATTATTGGCTTATCTTAACAAATAGGTAAGACGGACAAAAGTTTCATTTCCTGAGAAAAATCCCCAATTTTCCCTGATTTCCAGGTTAAGTACCATTTTCCCTGTTTTCCAGATTTGTACGAACCCTATAATAATAATAATACTCTCTGCATATAAAAGAGAAATCCTGATTGACTGACATATCAACGCCTACGCCAGCTCGATATTTGAAATTCCTATCCTGTTTAAGCTCGATATTTGAAATTTATGTCTAATCGTGCTTTAACTAACCTATTTCACTGATGTTCAATGGGGTAGGAAAAGAAGTGCATATTTCGAAAGTAGAAATAAAAAAAGGAATTTCTTTTTAAAAAAAAATGCTGGCCTGTGGTGGAATCAAACCTCATACCTTTAGAACAGCTCTCCAGATACACTAGACTGTACAGCGAGATACTAGAAGACGACTTCCGAGTAGTGACGCTGCAGGCAACAGCTAGTACTAAGAATAAATTATAAGTTCCTGACCCCACATAAGGCACTTTCGCTTTTAACAAATGCAGAGAACGTTTCCCCTTTATATTCTAATCTACCGGCAGAATTCTTTTGCAACGAAAAGCAGATACGTGAATTACATCAATTCCAGATTAAAACGGTCGGGAAATTGCCGAAGCCCCAACCTTTTCCCGACCACCAGGAAGTGGGTGGGGACTCGCTTATTTCCCGACTATCAAGAATAAACGTGGCTTCGCTCTTCTCTCCACCATCAGGAAATGGACGGGGAGCCGCCTTTTCCCGACCTAAGGCAATTGGCGGGTGTCCATCATTTTCCTACCATCAAGTGCTGGGGGATGGTCGGAGTTTCGCCTCTATGCTGACAAGGTCACGAGATCAACGGCGGCCCGACGACCAAAGGTCACTTGTGGCTGCACGTCGACCTTTCCCCTCTACTTCCCAACTACTAGTTTGGGTTCTGCCTATCCTCGACGCCGGCCCGACCAAAATCCCCGAACATTTGCCGTCTTTGTCGGCATTTGGCTTCCTGGGTCAGTGCAAGTTGAGTTTCTTCGCCGTCATACTATGCAAATGTGGTACCTTCAAAAGAGACCACATTTTTTCTGTGAAGCAGTCAAATATAAGACTGCAGTCATTTGTAATGTTTAGACCTACCAAAGAGTATCTGTATTCAAAAAATAATTTGGTTGAATTACATCACTTTATTTCTAACAGGGTTCACACATGCCTTTCGTCGAAAAATGCAGGATTCCGGGCTAAAATAACTAATAAATAACTGAAATTAAAAGGAAGCCTTGTTAGTGGTCAGCCCACAACCAAAATTGCAACTTTTATTTCTAATTGATTTGGTCAGTGCAAGCGGATTATATGTGTATATGCAGCTTCATATTACTGCACTGCTTGAAAGGCACACTTTTAACTCATATGAACAACTTTTTACCTAACCACTCAAAAATAAAAATTACAATTTTTACTGTGATTTGAGCACATACAAAGCTTCCTCGAGACCAAATTTCAGAATTTTTTTATGATACCACATTTGAGATATTTTAGACCCAAATCCGGCATTTTTCCTGTAGCAAAAAAAGTGCTGTGATTAAACACCACGGATTTTTCTACACAATCATCCTGCTGATAGTTCTAAACATCACAAGAGAAATTTCAGTCTTATATTCAGCTCCTTCCCCAGAACATGATGACCTTCGTGAAGATACCACATTCGCATCGTATGGCGAAGAAAATCCGCTGGTATTGACCAAACCATTACAAAATAAAAGTTGCAATTTCTACTGTTAGTTGGTCACATGCAATGTTTCTTCGAAATCACATTTCACACTGTTTCATGAAGTCTCATACGCATATGAGATACTTAAGCCCGAAATCCGGCATTTTCCGCAAATGGCCATGTTTGAACACCCATAGAAAAAAAAAAGTGTGATTTAGGCCAGAAACTCCTTTGGGAGGTCTAAATATAACAAAATTTTGCAGAATTTTATAACTCTTTCACCTCAAAATCTTGGTTTAAAAATCTAATTTTATACAATTCGTAACTCATTTTTCAGCAAAATGTTTGGAATAAAGAAATTAATTTTAAAAGACGGGACTCCACACCTTCGAAGTGCACTTTAGGAACTACCTAATGGGTTTTAATTCAGCTCTCTAGTTCTTCTAGTTTTTGAGATATGCAGGTTCCCGTACATGTCTACGGGAGTAAAAACGTCACCCGCCATTTTGGAAATACGGTCGCCCCGGAAAATATAAAATTTATTTCGAAAGTCATTCTGGTATTTTCAGGTATGTAGGAACCCACATACGATTTTTTTTTTTTTTTTTCTAAAATTGTGATGTAACCATTTTCCTAAAATTGGATGATCTATCCAGGAATGACCCAATTTTACTATAACTAACCTAAACCAATCTAATCTTCCTAATCTAAAATCGCTAATGTATAAAATGGTCCACTTAGCGTGCCTCAATCTGGTGGTGTTTTAATAAGACAAATCTTGGCAATATTTTTCTGGTTGTAAAAGTAGCTCATGGGTAAAGCCCTTGCTTTCTAAACTAATGCCACACGTACATAGATTCGAGCCCTGGTCAGGACAAGCATTTTTCCTTCTGTTAATAAGACAATAGTAACTTTTCTTCATCGGAGGATAAAGTATAGAATGTGGAACCAAGTCAGAGAGAGATTAAAGCCTCACCATTTAGAGTACTGAACTGAAAACCTATAGAAAGAAACGAAAGTACAGTCTAGTGTCCTCAGCGTTCGTGGGATCGTGAACTTTGGGGATATTGAACTTGCGGTCTGAGCGATGATCCGACTTTGGATATTTTTCCTTCTAACCTTATTTTCTCTTGACAGCCTTTGACGATTTCAAGAAGGTAAATGAGAATATGGAGACGTAACTTCCGTATGACAAATAGCTGCAGACAAATACACTACACGCAATAGTTTATTATTACACGATTTAATTTATTTGTATTTAACGTTCACATATAATATGCCGACGTTCTGTCAACACCCACCACTTCTCTGATGTTATATTTTAAACATAATAATTACTTTTGTCCTGAAATGCTTGTATGGATGCATATTAAACTGATTATTATTATTTTATCTAATTATTAATGCTTTGAGGAATATATCATTACATAAAAATAAATTTCCCAGTACAGGATTCGAACCCAGAACCTCACAATTAGAAGCCACGCGCTCTACCACTGAGCTAACATGAACACATCTTTCTACTTCTTTCTGAAGAAACATGACAATTTTCGGTGTTCAAGACAATAACATTGATATACGTTGAAAATGCTGTTGTTTTTCTCCCCTTTCTCTTGTTTATTGTACTATTAATGCGAGAACTAAATTTACTGTCTTCACTTTCATTGCAAATGTGTTTTTACGAATGGAAACGTAGGTGACAAAACGATCACGTGCTCAGATGTATGAATGGTTTCGAAATACTGTATCATTACGTATTTTAATGAATGTTACTTTTTCTACACTTGATAATATTTCAACATGTCTTATTGCACTTAAAAGAAGAAAAAAACATCTGCACATTTTCTCCCAATTGCGAAGGTTCATCCTTCCTTCCAGGGCTCGAACCTGGCATCTTTGGTTTACTGTTTCCGAAGATACTCGAAGTTGGACTCAAGAGAATTTTCAGCTGAAAATTGCCGTAATCAATGCGGTCATCCTTTTTGGAATAAGGTGTAATTTAAGTATGTCTGTAGCTTTTTGTGAGAGGATATTGTTTGTGAAGTTTAATATGTAAATGTATGTATGTGGAAAGAATTACATTATGTATGAACCGAAACACTTGAGTCCAACTGTAAAACCCACTATTTTAAAATTAATCTGCTGCGGCCATATTGCAAGAAATGTTGTCGAATTTCTACCATGCGTAGGTAAATTGTATTTAGGCCATAAATTCCTGTTCGAGTATAAGAATTATCAAAATATTGTATGTATACTGTACAGGTAAGCATAGAAATGGGTTTGTCTCGAATAAATAAGTGGAAACCTAAGAAAAGTGTACCTCGGTAAATTAGCTGGTCGTGATATTTGCACTATTTCACATACAATCCAATCTCACCAAAATATATATATATATATATATATATACACTTAACGACAGCCTAAAGATGGAGTGAGAGCCCTTCCAAACCTATCCAATTCATATTGAAGCAACTACTTAAGAGGACGACATTAAAGACCTTAAGGCGAGTCATAATAATTACTATTCCAATTATTAAGACTATGATGGGGACTATTTTACTCTTGCCTGGACGATTTGATAAGATAAAATGAATTGTATGGGCGGTAACAGCACTATGGCTTACGCCCTTCCCGATACGGGGGAAGCCCCTTTTCATTGTCACGTCAAAACATAATGTTAATTAACTAAAATTATAAAATCGTAGATGTAAAGTGTCTTCAGATAAAGAAAATCCTGGTAAAAACTAAAGATGTATAGAGTCTTTAACATAAGTTAAAAACATGATGGCTCTAAATGGGCCTTCACAAAAACCTGAACGATCTGAAATGGAATCAGTCTTGGGTTCTCTGTGCGTTGAAAGTGGCATTATTTGAATTCAAATACTTGACAAAATATATATATTGAAGTTAAGGTAATATCAAAACTTAGTTTAACATCAGACCCGAAGTACATAAACACATTAAACCAATAAAAAAATAAAACGACATGCATGATTAGAGTAGAGATAAGAGAAAGATGAAATGAGGAAAACACAGAGCATCAATCAGAAATAAGTATGGCTGATGTAAGCTCGGGGTCTTCACACACATACTCAACAAGGAGTCTGAGAGTCCCTGAGGAGCTTCTTACAAATTTGAATGCCTCATTCTGTGACCTTAAATTGACAAATTCAATAAAAGTTGTTCTAAATGTTTACAGAGTGAAATTAATTAAGTGAAAATTTGTTTAAAATAATAACTTCAAAGAAAAATTCAGGTTTTTGCTTGAATTCCAGGTTTTCCAGTTCCAAAATAAAATTCCAGGCTAATTCCAGCTAGTCAAGGTTTCCCAGGTCAGTAGATACCCAGGCATTCCATATTAACGGGTGTTACATTCTGACACATAAAATGTCCAAATAGCCCAAAATAAATTTAGTTAAAACCTCAAAAACGAAATCATTGGGTAGAACTAAAATAATAAAACAATGTCTAATTTTATTCTACCAAATTTATTATAATTCTTCGTAAAGATCCATATTACAGCGGTAACAGTGTTACACAAATTGGACACAGTACCTGAGGTTTGCATAATTTTACTTAAAACTCTGAATTATAATAGCCCAAAATTTAAATATCTATATATATTAGCCGAGATAATGACCATTAAAATAATGCATAAATTTTGTCTTTTTAGAACATATTACATATTTTTTTAGCTACAATTGAAGAGTAACGGGTGTTACAGAGTTGAGATTACCTAGGTTTTAACCAAAATAAAAGACTTAGGTATATACAATAATAATACAAGACATGATTATATGTTATGGTCTATTGTATAAACAACTACTTTTTGTAATGTTAAAATCATTTAAACATAAACTGTATCACTTAGGTCTAGCCTTCTGGTGAAAAATTAAAAATATTTATTTAATAGTTTACATTATGTGTAATGTTAGTTAAAAGTATCAACTTTTGCATACTTACCCAGTGTTTGAGTTTTGCAAATTTTCCCTATGTTTTCACTACTTTCTCAACACTTTGCATCATTGTGCTTTTAGGATAATATTGGTGACCAGGTTGGCACACTGTTTTTTATTATTCAATAGTCAGCTGGTGTGTGTTGTTCTGGTGTTATTTGATCAGCAGTGAAGACTACTTTGTACCACATTATAATTAAAGGTAATTAATAGTTATTATTTACTGCAATAGCTACTTTTGATCCAGGCGTTTTTCTGTAACACCCGTTACCAAAAACATCAATAAGTTTATATCACAGTTAAACTAAAACCCCTGTTCTTCTGATTTTCAGTAAAAGTGAGGTTATGTTAAGTCAAACCATCATAATCTACAAGAAATTTAAGAAAACTTACATTTAGTTGGTGAAACTGAGGTGTTACAATTTCTGCATTAAACAATATTTCAGGTATTTGTTTTATTGTAAGTTACTCTTATACTCACTGTAAAAAATGGATTGTGTACTTACTATAGTGCTGCCAAGATGTCTTGAGCTGTGTCAAAAATGCGAACTAAAACTCATACCCTCGACACACCCACGCGATGAGCCAATAAGGGTTCAGCGGGGCGATAACGGAGGGAGTCTTGAATGTGTAACGTTATTGCCAAATTTAACAAGAGGTTCAATTGAAATAAAAATGGCTGAAAAGAGGAATATTGTGGTACGCAGTGAGGAAAGAAAAATAATGAACAAAGTGATAAAGTTTTGTGACGATGAGAAAGGTTCAGGCCACTGGACGTTTCCCATAGAATAAGCAACGGATAGAGCAGCTGCTGCTTCTGGAAAGTTAGGGTCCAAAAGGGGTGTTAGGAATTTGGAAAGTCGGTGACTCAATGGTAAAGCGCTCACCTTTTGCGCTTGGGGTCGTCGGTTCGATTCCTCTTCTTGCCATGTGAGTTTTGTGGTGGACAAACACCGTGTGCATGGGTTTTCTAGGGGTTCTTCCGTTTCCTCCCACTTTCTTCATTCTACCAATCATTCCATCATACTCCATCCGGTCTCATGCCTAAAGCTTTTATGCTACAGACCTTAAATTCAAATTCGGAATTCTGACTTTCCGAAATAAAATTTTAAAAGAAATTTAATTTTATTTATGACCTTTAGGCACCTCAGGCGTTCATCGTAAGAATTTTAACACTGTTTTACACCTTAGCCAGCAAGTGTCAATTGTACTCAAAATAACATGTCTTGTACTGTCTGTTGGCGGTGGACCGTTCTTTTCTATCATGTGGTTGACGTAGCATTCGGGAGGTCGTAGGTTCGATCCCAGCGGCCAACCATCCTGACTGAGGTTTTTCCAGGGTTTTCCCTCAGTCACACCAAGCAAATGCCGAGGGCATCTTCAACGTAGGCCCTGGGCAACGCCTTCCCGAATCCTTTCCCCTCCCTATGGCGGTCTGAGCCTTAGATGTCTAAAGGCCATAAATAAAATTCAAACTTATATCATTTGGTGGTGGTGACCGACATTTCAGAATTCTCACTTTCCGACATTCCGGAATTTCGATTTAATTAGCAAAGGTGTTTCTCGCCCGAAATGCACTGGGCGAGATGATTTTCCTCTATCTCAAGCTCCACTCATCAGCAGAACAAGGAAAATGGGAAAGGGTGTGTACCACTGTTTGTTTTTCAACTCCCTCACATGACTGAAGCGAAAGTTCATGTTGCGAAGTGTGGCAACACAGCTCTACGGGTGGCAAGAGGGTGCGAAATTCCTTCAAGTGACAGTAGCGCCTCAAAACGAAGATCAGATGTCGAAAAATATTGGCACTACTATAGGAAAGGTAGTGTAGGCTTTAGATTACAAGTTTATTTCAAACGTGCGGTTTATATTTAATTGGATAAACCGCGACAATCAACTTTAAAACTTTCAGAGTAAAAGGTAAGACCATTTTATTTTGTATACCTACAAATAATATATACAAATCAACGAACAAAAATATATAACTTTAGTCATACATTTAATGAGAGTGAACGAGAGAGTTTTCAATAATACATATTATTTATATCTTTAAGCACTAAATTATTAAGACTACGTAAGTTATGCCAAATAAAAAATTAAAACTTGTGCAGGATGTAGGCCTATATTAAGAGGTAGAGGTAAGGGGTACTATGGAGAGAGGTAAGAGGTACATATAGTTTAAAATCAAGTACGGTAATCTAAAATAAAAACAAATAAAAGGGTTAGTTTTACTTTATTTATATAAAGTTTATTGGAAATAAACCTCTAATCTAAAGACTACACTCCCTTTCCCAGTAAGTACACGATCCATAGGTGAGTGGAAGAGTAACTTCTAATAAAACGGATACCAGAAATCTAGTTTAATGCAAAACTTGTAACACCCGTTACCTCAGTTTCACCAACTAAATGTAAATTTTCTTATAGATTATAATGTTTGACTTACACCTAACCTCACTTTTACGGAGACGTTTTAGTTTAGATGTGATATAAACTTATTGATGTTTTTGGTAACGGGTGTTACAGAAAAACACCTGAATCAAAAGCAGCTATTGCAGTAAATAATAACTACTAATTACCTTTAATTATAATGTGGTACAAAGTAGCCTTCACTACTGATCAAATAACATCACAACACACACCAGCTGACTACTGAATAATAAAAACAGTGTGCCAACCTGGTCACCAATATTACCCTGTAAGCACAATGATGCAGTGTTAAAATAGTGAAAACATGGGGAAAAATTGCAAAACTAAAAAAACTGGATAAGTAAGAAAAAGTTGATACTTTTAACCAATATTACGCATAATGTAAATTATTAAATAAATATTTTTAATTTTTGACCAGAAGGCTTTGACTCACTTTGACATGGAATGTCTGCACCTTGATTTTTCAATTCAAGGTCACATGATGTAAACTTTTACTTCGAATACCGAAAAAAAAGTGTATGTTCAATTTTTTGTGGGGGATAAAGTATATTACGAGGGGAGTTCCATATTAATTTACAGTTCATGCCTCGGCAGATACATCCACTTTCTCAACATAGTCTCCATTAAGAACTATACACTTGCGCCACTTGATGTGGCAACTTCTCTATGCCCTCTGCGAACCACTTTTTCGGAGTCTGCCGCACCCACGTCCGGACAGCGTCTTGCAGTTCCTGGAAGTCGGCGAAATGATGTCCACGCAGCGGTTTCTTCAATGCCCCGAAGAGGTGATAGTCAGCAGGGGTCAAGTCAGGAGAATAAGGTGGGTGTGGCAGCACCTGGAACCCCAGCTCATTAATGGCAGTCGTGGTTGCCCGACTCGTGTGGGAACGAGCGTTGTCGTGTTGCAGGAGCATACCTTTCGCCCGTTTTCCTGGTCGTTTCCTCTGAATTGCACGGCGCAAACTCCGAAGCGTTGTCACGTATGACTCGCTGTTAATGGTGGTCCCGGGTTCCAGCCAGCCAATGAGTATGATTCCATCCTTGTCCCAGAAGACTGTTGCCATGCATTTGTCTACGGATGGTTGTGTACGGAACTTCTTTGGCGTGGGGCTGCCTTGATGCTTCCACTACATTGATTGGGCTTTGGTCTCTGGCTCATGGTAGTGCAGCCAAGTCTCGTCGCCAGTAACGAGTTAGGACATGAAGCCTTCTGGATCCTGGCTGCAGCGTTGCAGAAGATCACTACTCACGTCCTTGCGCTGTTGTATTTGTGCAGCATTCAGGGATTTGGGAACCCACCTGACAGATACCTTACCCATCTTAAGGTGTTCGTGCACTATGTGGTACAGAGTGCTTCTAGCATGTCCTGTGGCCGCCTCCAGTTCAGTAAACGTGATGCACCTGTTGTTCTGAATAAGCCGCTCCACTCCTGAACTGTTCACTGGTGTTGTCACAGTCACTTTCCTTCCAGAACTGGTTCCCTTCGCCGTTGATGTGCGGCGACTTTTCCAGCTGTCCACCCAGTTGTATACGGTTTTGCGTGACGGTGCGCACTCTCCACACACTGCCACCAATCGCCTGTGAATTTCCGCAGTCTGTACACCCTCTTTCCACAGAAACCACGGTGTCCAGCGTTGTCCTTGCTGATCACCTTCCATGTTGTCCGCTCACGTACTTACAGCTGTTGGTGAAATGTGCTGCAGGGTACAGGGATTATACATCTCTGTATTGTTCTTCCACCTGAAGGCAGACCTAAGTACTACTTCCTTCCAACTTTTAGGACGAGCTCAATGGTGGACCCTCAAAGAAGAAAAAAAATAATGTGTAAATCAATATGGAACGCCCCTCGTATATAGCTAAATGCCATCTATTGTTGGTGCAAGTTTTATTTTGGGATGACTGAGAACAGGAGTAAAAAAAAAGAAAGATTCAATATGGACTTAAACCCTTCTTGTACGTTTCGGTAGATTCGTTATTAAAAATTACAAGCAGAATTTAAAATTAACTTTACATCTAAGACGCATAGGTAAAACACAAATGTCCTTGGCTTAAATAACAAAATTTCCTACTCCCAGAATTATCTTCTTATTTACAGGTAAACTTGAATTTTAAAAATGCGAGTCTTGGTTCGTAAGAACAGTACAATTTGTTTTAGCTAAATCAGTAATAATTTTTAACTTCAAAAGTTTAAGAAAACGAAAAGATTTAAGATTACAATTGTTTTTTTTTTTTTTTTTTTTTTCGTGGAAGTGCCCTCTGCCTCCAGATCCCCAATACAGATCATGTCCTAATTTTATAGAAAAAGAAGGTGGCAACCATGGTAACTGGTGAATAGAACAACTTGAGTTGCAAACCATTTGACATGAAAGGACAAAGCAGTAGTAGGAAACAATTAAGTAACCTGGAACCAGAGATGATTGAAAAACTGCTTCATTTGACAAGTTACCAAATGATTTGTGATGATGTAGGAAACAAATTAGCTGGAATAGGGGGAAAACAAAGATTTATATTTTATCGTGGTTGGTAAGCTGAAGGAAAAGAGGCCGTTGGGAAGGTCGAGACGTCATTGACCTGACAATAGGGTAACTGTGTTAGTTTTCGGACACCTAACAGTAATTCTGCTATTAACAGCATGCGAAAGTTCAATCGCTTGTATCATAGGTAAAACAAGGACGGCTTTAGCAGAAAAAGATATTTAACAATCATCATCACTCTACCATACTTCCAATACTTTCATGATTTTACACAAAAATTACTATTTTCAAAAAAAAAAAATATTTTTGGTTTTCGGACAGTTGCTTTTTTAAAGAAGTTTGCAGAGATGGTTGTTACTGAAAAAACTTTGCTTATTCTATTTTAATGTACTAGATTTATGTTGTGTCCGAACCACTTAAAAGCAGTCCTTGATCAGTTTTGCAACCTTATTTAAAATGGAGTGCTGTTTACATGCCATAATTATCTAAATCATTACATTTGTTTCATCTACATCTAAATCATTACAAACAAACACCCTATTCTAACTTTAATGATTCACTACAAATAGTATAGTATGCATAGTCCATTTTGACTGAACGGCCCTTACCATATTTCCAAAATAATACAAAAAATTATCGCAATATGTTGAGCGTTGACAATCAGTAAATAGTTTTTTACGAACATTTGTAAAAAGTAAATTAAGTTTCTCGCACTTCATTCCAATCAGAAACAGTACGGTAAGTGCACTTTATGTGAAACAAACTTTCACAATTATCACATCGGACCAGCTGTTCGTCATCCAGAATTACAGTCATTAATTAATTCTGAACGTTCTCCTCAAATAGCTCAATCTCTGTAATCTGCTACGGTATCTGTTTCCACTTTTTCTTGTTGTTTTGACTTTCCTTTGCCGGCCGGGTGGCTGAGCGGTCTGTGACGGTAGGCCATCGGTTCGAGTCCCGGCAGGGGCATGGGTGTGGATTTTAACACTTAACAGCTAAAGGCAAAATCGTGACGGGCCAAAGTCCAAAGTTACTAGACTGGCCTATATAAAAATTAAGTTTACCAAAGTTTTCTTTTCTTTAACTATTTTCTTCCTCTGTGTCTTTCTTCTTGTTGGCTCAGTGGTAGAGCGTTGGCATAGAATTCGAGAAGTCGTGGGTTCGATTCCAGCGGCCGACTATCCTGACTGAGGCTTTCCAGGATTTTTCCTCAGTCGCACTAGCCAAATGCCGGGATGGCACTTCAACATAGGCCCTGGGTGACACCTTTCCGAATCCTTTCCCCTCCTCTATCCAGGCCTGACCCTTAGATGCCTTAAGACCATAAATAAAATTCATATTCAATTCCTCTTCCCATATAACTTTTTCATTGGAGATTTTGGCCATAGACATGTTTCTTTTTAAGTTGAGCTAGTGTCCAGTAACAAAAGGATTTTTCAGCTGCCGGACACTGCTTGTCCGAATACTAAATAACATAAGAGCTGCTCTTATGCTAGTTTCCGGACATTATATATTCACTAACGCATAAAAACGCAAGAACAGGTTAATTTGTTGTTATCTTAAACTTAAATATACTAAGTAAAACATTAAGAGCGTGCAACTTATTTTCTATCTTCTCTGTCCATCTTTGTCCCTTGTTTCGCTTAAAATGTCGTAACGCAAATCACGTTTGAATCACACAAAAAGGGAGATGAGAGCTGCAAACCAGGATTTAATTGGCTGCCAGTGGCGTGTTTTCAGGCTTCCTATATAAAACATAATTTATGATTGGTTGGAAATGCTCTGCACTTCTGATTTCTACATTCATTTTTATGTTAGAAGCAGTAACAGGTGATATTGCAACTTTTACGTTCAAATGTACGGTAACTAGCCATGTCCGATAACTAGCACAATTTCCCTATTAGAAGCGATCTTCGAGAGATGCATGTTCGTGCTAATGAAGTGGCTTGATCCTGCAAAGCATAGAATCCAACGACAACGTTTCTTACTGCGGCAATGAACTTTCGAGTTCCTTAGTAGAAAACAAATTAAAGGGGATTCTGTTACTTGTGAGGAAGGTCCAAACACGGCAATTAATGAGGAAAGTCAAAGTGAAGTTTTAACACGCAGAACAAGATGAGCGTTGCAGATATTGAATGATAGCTTAAGTAATGTTGAAGCATCATTGATCAAAGAATGAAAGGAGGAACACATTGCATCGGGCTGAGAACATGGCCGGTCCCTATAACATCAAGACCCTGCTACTCACAAAAGTATATGATTGGTTGGAAATAGTACCAGCGGTAGCTAAAGGAACTACACGGCAAATGAGAGACTTCCAGACACTCTGAATTTGCCACTAAGCATGTTTAGTACAAGACGGGCCTAAGTCCATATTGAAATATTGAATATTTCTTTTTACTCCTGTTCCTAAAGTCATCCCAAAATGAAACTTGCACCGATAGATTGCATTTAGCTATATAATAATTTATCCCTAAAAAAAAAATATGTTCTTTCTAGATATTTCAAGTCAAAGTTTACATCATATGACCTTGAAATTAAAAATGCAATATTTCTTTGTAATACACTTTTTATGAAAACTGTTTCCTTAGCTACAAAACAAGCCAAAGATGAAAGTTATATCACAATTAGAAGCAGAGTTATGATTTTCTGTTATTGACCTTGTGGGCTTTTTTTTTACGTTTTTTCTCATGTTGACAAACCCTGTTGTATTACTATAAAGTCATCTACCATCCTATCAATTTCCGTGGAAGCCTGAAATGGTTGTGGTGAGAATTGTGATGACTTGGCATGGCATGATCCAATATAACAAAGATTCGAGTCACAGAACTGAAAGTCAAAGGCACCAGGTGATGTTTAAACGCCATGTATATCGCATATCATAATATAAATATATATACAGAGGCCGGGAAACCGGGACTGTCGCCCCAAAAGGCTTCTGCCACTAACTGGGAGGAGACCCCTTAATTCAGGGTTCCCACTAATTTGCCAAGATCAAATTCCCTGACTTTTCCAGGTCACTACTCAGAAATTCCAGGTACCCCATTTTGTATATATATCATAATTCCATGGGAAAAATAAAGATCATAGTTGCATGAAAATAACGATACATCATAATATTTCACTGTATTCTTTTCTTAAATTGCTTCATGGTTGGTAGCTTCCAAGTAATTTCAAAAACGATCTAACATTAAATGCCTGTTGTAGCTAAATGAACTTCAAACATTAATCTATCAAATTTCCTGACTTTTCCAGGTTTTCAGACATTTTAGTGAAATTCCCTAACTTTTCCAGGACTTTTTAGTGCTAAGCTGGATTCCCTGACTATTCCACGTTTTCCAGGTGAGTGGGAACAATGTTAATTCCTCTTGCTAAGGCTTAAGGGAACCGGCAGGAGTAGGCGCCTAATGTCCAATCCATACGCTCACGTCGTGGGGCCTGTTAGTACCCAAGCAACTGCTTGGCGAACGAACGTGGATGGGCTGCTCACCAACCCGCATTAGCTGACAGCGTGGTGAGTCAAATGTCAGCACCCCTCCTTTCTCTACACATGATGGTACAAGTAAGGAAACAGCCTCGGAGGACCTCATTAGCGGAGGACGGAATGCAGCTGCAAAGGTTGCGGTCAGTCCTGCAGGAAGTCAGAGGGTCAAAATGCCCGCTTTTGGACTGTAGACTGCCAGGACACCGACACGGCAACTCGAATGGACCTACACGTGGCGACTCTCAACTGTCAGTCACTTGCAGGAGAGGACAAATTAGAAGAAATGCAGAATGAACTCAAGAGAATTAAGTGGGACATCATAGGACTATCAGAAGTGTGGAGGAAGAATGAAGAACAGTTGGAACTACCGTCAGGGCACACGTTCTACTTTAAAGGAACCGAAAATTGGCTTTATAATTAATAAAGATATGAAGTCACGGATCACAGAAATTGAAGGAATTTCAGATAGAATCGCACGGGTAGTAATAAAGATAAACAACAGATACAGTATGGAAATTATAGAAGTGTATACTCCAACATCCTCACATCCGGAGGAGGAAATCGAAGACATATACGAGGAGATATAGAAGATTTTGGATAGTAGCAAATCGCATTACAAAATTGTAATGGGAGACTTCAATGCGAAAGTAGGAGCCAAGCAGAGCAGTGACACGAAAGTGGGAAACTTTGGATTTGGCAAAAGAAACAAGAGAGGAGAGAAGTTAGTGGAATTCTCAGCTGAAACGGATAAGGTATACAAAGAATATGTATTGCCGTGGACCGTATAGCAGGCCAATGCGGTCGGTCCAGCGGGAGACTTCCTCGTTGATCACGATGAGGAAGTATGACGAAATTAAGCTTAAGATCAAGGCACAAAGACCTTCTACCCACACTTTCCTTTATTTACACACGATTTAATCTGTACACATTCCCATACCTTATACTTACTTACGAGATAGAAATACGTACTCAGGATTTACACTAAAACACATGGATGAATAATCACACATTATTATTATCACTTGAACACTAACTCATTACAGGAACGTAAAATGATATCGAATTCATGTATTTTGTGTGCCCAAAACTGATAAATATTAATACTTTGTTGCTGTGCAGATATCGCTTAGTTTTACCGATACCGATAAACGCGGGAGCGCGAATATACGCTTATAAACACTATACCGCACTACACTTCAGGAACGTCACCATAAGTTTCTTTATATTACATTAGACGTTTTTAGCAGATGATTACTAGGTCCAATACAAATCCTCTATTGCGATCGAACTATAGACCGCTTCGCAGCCCGCGAACGACTGCTAGGCAGGCGTCTTCACTTTTCCGAGCAGCAGCTCTTGAAACGGGGAGTTCCCGAATCTTCTGTGCAAATGTACATAGGTAGTAGAGGCAACAGGGTAAACCGACGACCACTGTAACTATTTCGTATGACCCACCAAGGGTCAAAAGTTGAACTGTCAACATATAAATTAGATGTCCTCGACGAAGTTGACGGGCGGTGTGACAGAAGTAAGACCACACGTACAATTGCATAACTGAAGACTGGTTGGTAAACTGTTCTTAAATATGTAGCTTGCTCTGCAAGGAAGAAAGAAGTCCAGTTCAAGTAGAAATCATATTTGCAAAACTTTAATAAAAAAAAAAAAAAAAAATTCAATCGTGTCTATACAATTTCAGACATGGAACAGATTATACTGTTACATATGGCGGTCGAACAAGTCTTATAAAGTTGTGAAGAAACTGAGAAAATTTATAAAGAACCCTGGAGTCACTAGGATTCACTAAGTGTTATGAAGTCCCACATGAGCTTGAAAGAGTTAAGTTTCCTTGCGATGTTGGCTGACTGAAACTACGAGATGCGACACTCAGAGGGTTAAGGGTTAAGTTAAATAATAATTGAAAAGTTTAAGTTTTATCCTAGTGATATTCTTCAAGTGCGACACTGAATTCGATGAGTCAACACGGAACGAAACGAAAAGCGGTATGCGATTTAATATGCACAGCTAGTTTTAATCTTAAGCACAGCCTTTATTTTATGATTTACTATTTTCAGTTTATATTGTTCATGTTTTATCTTTTTATCAAATAAAATATCTTCTTTCTTGATAATTGCGGAAACGCTTCGATAATACGGAAGTTTACTGTATACCAAAAATTTAAGTAATTGGGCACACTATTGTACACTTTGGGCACATTACAATAAAATATAGAGATTATATAACATTCTCTTTTATAGCTACACAAAATATAATATAAATTTTTCTTTGATTACGCTAACATTGATTGTTTTTACATAAAGCAACTTTTATTGCATTTTCATTCTTGAAATATATCTGTTCTAAGACAACATTCTGTACCTGGGTTAATAATGAGTAAAATAAATGATATGACATGACCTCATTTCCTAAATATAAACGCTCAAACTATAATAAAACCTTCATTTAAAAATACAGTAACTTCTTTCAAAAAGAACAAAACAAAATTCAAGCACATATTCATTTTATAACAATACATAACTTGGTTTGGCAAAAAGTGAAAACAAAAATAATATGTTGTTAATATAAAACAAAATATATTAAATCATCATGGCAGCACCACTTAAAATATTTAATAGTCATTGCTGAAAAAACTGAAAAGTTATGCTTTTTTTAAAAAAAAAAAAAAATGAAGTACGGATATAAAATCAAGCAATCTCATAAACAATAGAAGATATTATTTATGCTTGTTTCCGTATCTGAACAAACAAATGTATCCCTTATGTATAACGTAAGTTTCTCCAGTAAATTTGCTTAAATTTGAAAAATAATGTTAATGGGAACAAGCGTGCAATGTTTTCATCCACTGAGAACAGAATTTTTAGCTCACACTGATTTTTAAAAGAAACACAATTTCTTGAAGTTTTTCACTTGTTCGCTTTATATCTACACCTCGTATATATAAGAAATATTTTATAAAAGTAAAATAATGATTTGTTTTATTATGCTATCTGATGTAATGAAAATGCACAGCACAACATACTTAGTATAAGATAAACAACATTATTGCGTACACGCACTTCAAGAAAAATAAAATTATGGAAACAAATAACTCATGATTCTTATGAAAATCACATGGTTTATCTCTACACTGATTTTTGTAAATCACAATTCTTTTCCGAAATCATAAACGAAATAAGTACTCATAATCTTAAAGGATGATTCGTGTTTTTGTTGACCAGAAGGTTATAAGGACACAATTGGTTTTATTCTCCTTTCTTTATTTGAGCCACACATATGATTGAAACGTGCGGAGCCGTCTACACATAATTCACTTGCTCCTGTTTTTCTCTTCGCCCATGGTCAAACACTACACAAACATCAAGGTTTATTTTGTATACCGTGTGCATTTTAACAGCATAAAGAACGGTTTTAACTAGCATGTTGAAAACTGAGTAGCCAGCAAACTTAAGCAACGTGATTAAGACGATGCTTTCTATATTCACAGTACATAATATACCAATAATAGTATTAATATCAATACTAGTAACTGTGTTGTAAAACAACAAGACAATACAACAACTCGTTCGCATAGTATTTCACAATTATTTGTTTCACCATGCTAACGTTTATTTATTATACTATAACAAATCATAGCTCAATTTAATTTACCTAAAATAGCTGCCACAAGGTGTTACAACTATTTTAATTTTTGCGACGATCGCGATGATATAAAACTTTTTTGATCACACTACGAGTATAATACTGATAAATACACAAAAGCTTTGATATATTTCAGGCATACTCCATAAAACTTGAAAATAATTTACATTTATTAAAATACAAAATGCTGGAAATATTTGCAAAAAGCATTCTTATACTCTAATTTTATTGCAAAACCCACAAATAATACTCTATAAAATATTCAGATAATGAGTTATCATATTAAAACTTAGTTATGCAAACGATTAACAATGCTCAGTTACGATTGTAAAGATAATTATCTATATTTGCCCCTCAAAAGAGAACCCTATAAGGTTTCTGCTCTCCTTATTAAGCATTACTTGGCAATAAGATTCATTTAAGTCTATAGACGTACAATACTTAACGCCATGAAATCTGGTAAGTATGTCGTCTATTCTCTCCGCTTTTAATGGAATTAAGTGTACACTTTTATTGAATGTCGATAAATCCAGACATATTCTCATCTTATCTGTGTTTTTCTTACGGACTAGAACTATTGGCGCACCTGGAGAAATAACCTTTAATTGTAGCCATTTGGCTATTTGTTGTCTAACTTGGTCTCGATATACTTGAGGTATGAAATATGGCGGTTTCACAACTGGTTGGTCAGAAGTCATTTGTATGTGGTGCAATCCCGCACTGCATCTACCTGGGAAATTTGTGAAGACTTTTCTATGACTGACTAAAACATTAAAAAGTTGTTCCTTTTGTGAAGGTTTCAAAGTTGTATTGTTTACTACTCTATGTACGTATTCTATTGTGGCAATCTCTTTTTTAAAACAGTAATTTTTCACGTTGTTGATCTCCTGACAATTCAATTGCAAGACCTCTCGACACTTCTCATTCATTTCTTGTAGCAATACATGGTGATCTTCTACCTGAGAAATCATCAGATTTTTTTGGCCGAATGTATCCTTACGTTGAGCTAAACCATCTCTTACACCCTCATATATATTGGCTACCCCATGACTTTCTTTTTACCAATCAATCATATTTTTAAACATCAGAGACAGTAGGTTTTCTGGAGAATTGGAAACACTGTCCGTGCCAGAGGAACCAACAGAGATGGGAAAGGTGCCTCTTATAGTGCCACAACAAACTTCCTCATCATCACTACTACCGATTCTCCTTCTGACATCCTCTCATCTTTTACGTCCACATAACTTATGTTGGGATTCCCTGTGTCCTGAATCATTTTTATCTTCACTGGAGGGTTAGCAGCTCCAACAATGACTTCATGCTGCTCAAAATTGATAGAAATTTTAGCTGCTCGTAAGAAATTTCGTCCAAGAAGTAAGAAATGCGTTAAAGATTCTACTATGTAACAGTCACAGGAGATATCTTTGAAACCAATGTTAACATATATAGTTACTATACTATTCCCTTCACATGTTTTTTTTTTCTTTTTCCGGAATAATCCACCAAACACTACGTCGTGTGCTTTACGAATAGTTGGTCGAGAAACAACAGAGCTGATTTGACTCCAAAACTCATGAGACATAAGAGAAGTTCCCGCACCAGAATCCAGAATGGTGTTGACATGATGTCCTAATACAGTTAAGGGTACTACACTAGTAGGTATTTCCTCGACCTGATTAATTTCCTGTACTGATTCATAATCCTCTTTTTCATTTTCGTGTATATACGACCAATCTTTAAAATTTAATCTAGAGTAGCTTACACGAATGGTTTTGAACTTCTTCGATTTCTCCAGTTCTATTTTCCTGCTTTCAAAATCCTGAGTCGGTGTCCTTAGTTCAATACTTGAACGATCCTCTACACTAAACGAATCGCCTAGGTCAGTACCTAGTTTTCTTGTGTCGAAGGGGGATCATAAGAGGGTGGGCCATTACTGTAATGATCTTTCTCCTCTTCTCTTCGATAGCCTCCTCTGTATCTGCCTTTGTTGCAATAATGTCCTCCTCGACCACTTCCTCTTATGCGTCGGTTCTCATATAATTTGTACTGACTTGTATTCTTTACGTAAGAGTGTGACGAGTTACTCTATGAATGAACTTCACTATCAGATTGTTTATTACGCTGATCATCTTGCTTCATGTAATCCTAATTTTCTCTTTTCTGATAATGTTTATTTTTCCTAAAATTGTTCTTGTTTTTCCACTCTTTACAATGTTTACATTTCTCTTCTTTTTGAAGCTCTTCATTTTTCTTTGGTTCAACTTGATTAATATGACTTTTTTGTTTGATATTTTCATTACTTTTGTAGTCTTTACCTTTTCTAGCCTCATATTGCAATTGTACACTTTCTAATCGTGACAATTTCAAGTAAATAATGGGTGTTCATAAACGGAGTCGTTGCAAGTTTTCTTTGAAGATAAACAGGCAGTAAAGACACTACGGTGTTACACAGCATGGCTTCAGATAGGTAAGGGGCTATATCTCTTATCTGATTTATCCTATCTGACACAAAATATTCAGATTTGTGCTTCTTGTAATCATAAGCTTCCGTTTGCAGACGAATCAATCTATTTGAAAGAAACACTTCATTATGAAATTTAGCTAGAAATTCTACCTTAAAATCCTGGTATGTTTGAAAACGATGACACTTCATATCTAGCCAACTCTTTGCTTCGCTGCACAACAAAAATGGGATTACTGATAACCATTGCTTACTAGAAATCCGCGCCAGCTTTGCTTCTGCCTCAAACCTCTCAATAAAAGTGAGGGCAGTTATACCAGATGTGATTTCAAATTTCGTTAAGGATTTTAACTCGGACATAGTAATCCTAACACTTTGTTGTCTAAACTCAATAGGTTTACGTGACCTTCGCCTCTAGTCATAACTGTCTTCCGAATCAGTACCATACTCAGAATAATCATTCCTTTTAACAAGGTGGTGATGCCTATTCTTTCGAAATCGTTCCTGATGCGAACCGTTCTCATCTAGAACCTTTACATCTTCATCATTGTGTAGAAACTGTTCTCGCCGAAGGATGTCATCCCTACGCCGGTCATTTACCTGAATTTCCTTGTGCACACTCGTATGTTCAGTTGAAGTGTACGACTTTTCCGAATACTTTTCATCTTCTAAATCAAGATCTTTTCCTTTTTGAGTTACTATTCTTCTTTCAATTTGATCAATTTTCCTTCGTATTAAAATCCTTTCTTACTCCATAGCAAATTTACTCTGTTTTTCTACTTTGTCAATTTCTTTACGAAGATTTCCTATCTCACAATCAATATCACGTACTTGTGCTCTTACTTGCCTTATTTCTTCTCCAGTCTCATCCGCTTTATTACGAGAATATCGACCGTCCGCTTCCACGGATTTTAACCTTTCTCCATAATTTATTAATACTGCGGTGTTATCATTTACAGCTGGTACGACGCCATTCAATACTTTTTCATGCGAAGCTACTAGCACTTCCATATTTCGAATCCTGCTGCCATGCGTCTCTATTCGAGTTCAGTTGACTTGATCTTTCACTTGCCTGTACGGACAGTTTGACGTCCCGTATGCCTCCTTCCACATACTGTCAACACGGACGTGAAATTCACTTACTGTGTCGTCTACTTGCTGCATGTATTTTTCTGACAACTGGTTTTTATTCTGTACTTCTTTTTCCAAAGTAATGACCCTTCAACTCTTTCCATAAGGTCTAATGCACTCTGCTTGTACTGTTCAGCTATTTCTTGTAGGCGCTTGTCATGCTTCTTATTATTCTCCTCCATTTTCGCCTCTATCTTCTCAATGTTCCTTTCCAAAAAATGTTTTTGTTCTTCACTGGAAGTCATAATTTAGGCATCAATTTTTTCAATATTGGCCTCCTCCCTAACTTCGCTATATTTTTTATATTCTTCTAAATTTCTTCTAATTGCTTGCAGCTGTTTCTCCATCATAGCCGTGACGATGCTAATTACATTTAACTCCTGTTTGTCAGCCTTGACCTCTTCCACAGGAGGATGCTCACTTTCTAAACTTCCTGACAGCCATGTTCAAAAAAACGTAGAAACAATATAATCCAATTCCTCCTTTAAAATAATATATCACATATGACGAAAGAATAACTCTAATATTTCGTAAAAAAAAAAAATATAAAAAATCGCGCTTCTCTAATTTTAACAAAAATACTATTGGCCTCTAACACGCTGCAAAGCTGTGAAATAAAAATCTAATTCCTGAAAAACAACCTGTATTAATATTAAGGACTTCCTTCTGGCATCACCTATAAAATTCACTTACTCAAAAATCTAATTTTTTACTATTACGTATCTCACCAAAATAAATTGAGCATAGATCTCTTTCTATTTGTATTATTATTTTACAAATTTTGGCAAAATTTCGCGAACAAAAAACTAAAAAACAAAATATAACAAAGGAACAATTTTAACTGGGATCTAGGATTTCGCGTTTTTCGAGCCATTACGTCAACGTGCTCATACAGAAGCTTACCTAATAATCTAATTTACGGTCAATTACACGTACTTCATTTTCTACTACATATTGCTTACTTGTCAGACACTTATTATCATCAGTAAGCCGATTTATTTGTCCCTTGTTGGTTTGTACCTCTATTTTCAACACGTGCAGTAATTTTACAGTCTTATCAATGGCAGTAGAATCATCTATAATGTTATTTTGTGTGATTTGTGCTAGGTACACTTTATATTATTTATTTACATACAAAAATCACCGTGAAACACAAGACGAAAACTTAACTTAAAAATTACAAACTAGAACTTGTGAATGCCAAATCTTAATTTTACCAAAAGTTAGATACTTTTTTTTTTTTTTTTTTTTAAAGAAGTCAAGTTATATCTAATTGTGCGGTGAATAGCCGTACCTTTCCCGGGTAAAAACGAAGAAGGTAGGGTGGGATAGTGAAAACAAGATGTGAGAAAATAAAAATGAAAAAGAATATCTAGTAAAGCAAAAGGGTGGGGTACCGGATACGTTTTGATTTGGCACCAAAAATATATAACGGATAAGGTATACAACGAATATGTATTGCCGTGAACCGTATAGCAGGTCAATGCGGTCGGTCCAGCGGGAGACTTCCTCGTTGATCACGATGAGGAAGTATGACGAAATTAAGCTTAAGATCAAGGCACGAAGACCTTCTACCCACACTTTCCTTTATTTACACACGATTTAATCTGTACACATTCCCATACCTTATACTTACTTACGAGATAGAAATACGTACTCAGGATTTACACTAAAACACATGGATGAATAATCACACATTATTATTATCACTTGAACACTAACTCATTACAGAAACGTAAAATGATATCGAATTCATGTATTTTGTGTGCCCAAAACTGATAAATATTAATACTATCTTGCTGTGCAGATATCGCTTAGTTTTACCGATACCGATAAACGCGGGAGCGCGAATATATGCTTATAAACACTATACCGCACTACACTTCAGGAACGTCACCATAAGTTTCTTTATATTACATTAGACGTTTTTAGCAGATGATCACTAGGTCCAATACAAATCCTCTATTGCGATCGAACAATTGACCGCTTCGCAGCCCGCGAACGACTGCTGGGCAGGCGTCTTCACTTTTCCGAGCAGCAGCTCTTGAAACGGGGAGTTCCCGAATCTTCTCTGCAAATGTACATAGGTAGTAGAGGCAACAGGGTAAACCGACGACCACTGTAATTATTTCGTATGACCCACCAAGGGTCAAAAGTTGAACTGTCAACATATAAATTAGATGTCCCCGACGAAGTTGACGGGCGGTGTGACAGAAGTAAGACCACACGTACACAAAGCCAACAGACTGTTCATTTCCAATACATTTTTCAAGAAGGCGCCCCAGATGAAGTGGACATGGAAAGGCCCAAATGGGACCAAAAACAAAATAGAGTACGCTCTATCGAATAACAGGGTAATTCTACAAGACGACTGTACTGATCAGTTTCAAAGTCTCGAGTGATCATAGGATGGTGAGATGCAAGCTGAAACTAAATACTAGACTTGAGAGAAAGAAGCTTATCAGAGGAAAACCGCCACTTTTACATCTGGAAAATTTAGGGAAAAACAGGGACATTCGAGATAGAACTACACAACATATTTAGCGACTTGGAAGAGTTAGAGGATGAAGAAGACATCAATAGCAGAAATAAAATACTGACGGAGATAATAAGAGAGACAGCCAAGGAAATAGAAGGCACCAGAAAGAAAAGAGAGGGCAAAATATCAGAAGAAACTAAGCTCTTGATGAAGAAAAGAAGGGAAATGAAAGAAGAGGAAAATTAAATAAAAAGGATTGAATACATAGAACTAAATAAAACCGTAAGGAAGAAAATGAGAGGATGTTCGAAGATATAATGAAAATCTTGTTAGAAATACAATCGAGGAGAACAAGAGCCTGAAGAAAACCAAACAGTAGCTCATGATAGGAAAAAAGCAAATAATTGCAGTTAAGAGACCAGACGGGACCGTAACACGAAATAAGGAAGAAATTATAAAAATATTTGAAAATTTCTACAGAGAATTGTACTACTCCGAAGAAGAACTAGAAAATGAAGACTCAGAAGAAAATGATGTAGATGTCCCAGATGTAATGAAAGAAAATGTGGATAAAGTAATTCGAGGGATGAAGAACGGAAAGACGCCTGAAGAAGATGGACTCACAGCAGAGACGTTTAAATGGGGAGGTGAAAAAATGAAAGAGGAACTTCCGAAATTATTCTCAATGTGCCTGAGGAAGAGAGAAATACCCAGAAGTTGGAATAATGCTGTTATAATTTTGTTGTACAAGAACGTGCGAAAACTACAGACCAATTAGTTTACTGTCAGTTCTATATAAATGTTCACCAAAGTTATTTTGAATCTTGAACGGGACTTGTATTTTAACCAGGGAAGGGATCAAGCCGGATTTTGTCGTGGATTTACCACAATGGACCACATACAAACACTGAATGAAGTTATGGAAAGAACTAATGAATATGAACTTCCACTATGTTTGGGATTCATAGATTTCGAAGAAGCTTTCGATTCGGTCTCCTTGTCAGCAGTACTTAAATCACTTGAACATCAAGGCATCGAAAATGCGTATATCAAGCTACTGCGAAACATTTATTCGACTGCCACATCTGTCATTAGACTACACCAAGAAAGTGAAAAATTTAAAGTTGGAAACGGGGTAAGGCAAGGAGATTCAATTTCCCAAAAACTGTTTTCTGTGGTCCTGGAGAGTGTTCCAAAATTTAAACTGGGATGAATTTGGAATTAAAATTAATGGCGAATATCTTCATCACCTACGGTTCGCTGATGATATAGTGCTGTTTCCTTCAAATACAGAAGAACTACAAACCAGAATGGAAGAACTGAATAATGAGAGTTCGAAAATAGGCCTTAAAATGAATTTAAGTAAAACAAAGGTCATATACAATCAACATGCTGCAAAGAAGGACGTAAAGGTTAGCGGAGAGACAATAGGCATAGTTGATGAGTATATTTACCTAGGCCAGCTCAAAACATCGAATGCCAAAGTGACTGATGAAATAAATAGAAGATGTAAAATGGCGTGGAGTTCGTTTGGAAGACTACACTTTATTTTCAAAAGCAAACTACCAACGTGTCTGAAGCGTAAAGTTTATAACCAATGTGTCTTACCTGTGATGATGTACGGCTGTGAAACTTGGACATTGAATGCGCAAACGACTCAAAGATTGAGAGTCACATAAAGAGTAATGGAGATATGCATGCTAGAAATAACCAGGAGGGACAGGAAGACAAAATGAATGGATTCGCGCACAAACAAAGGTTGAGGATGTAATTTTGTGAAGAAGATGAAGTGGAAATTGGCCGGTCACATAGCTAGACAAACAGATGGAAGGTGGACGACAAATTTACTCAATTGGATTCCTAGAGAAAAGAAGCGGCCGAGACGACGTCCAAATGGAAGATGGGTAGATGAACTCAAGCGTTTTTCAGGAGCAACATGGATGAGGATAGCAGCAGACCGAGATATGTGGAAAGAAAAGGGGAGGCCTTCATCCAGCAGTGATAGAAAACGGCTGAATATGATGATATATACAGAACCTGACTTTAGCTAACCCCTATAGGCCATCAGTCGCTCTCTCGAGGTACGTGTCATTCATAACGAAGTATCGCCGTAAGCCCTCCTTCGCATGCCGCCATGTTTATTGTGTGTTGATCAAGTCATGCGTACGTTATATAAAGAAATGCTGGCACGTATCTTTTCGTAACATTTTTGGATTGCTGGTTGTCGCTAGAAGTGTCTGTAGTAATTATTTGCAAGGGAGTGAGTAGTGTAGAGATAAACATGTAGTTCAATAGCTGGTGGAAGCTGCAAGCCATAAAGTTTATCCAGAAACTGAACTGTGTAGGCGTTAACATGTATTTGTTCCCTAAATCTGAGTACGATTCGTGAGTTACCGTACCAACAGTTGACCGAATAAGAAAATTTTCAAGTGTAAACAAGAACTGACGTAACTTATATTTAGAAAAAATAGTTATTTTTCTACGAAAAAAAAAAACCTGAGAAGGTGCAAAGTCAGAGAAAAAGAAGCTCACATCTTTTCATTTGGCTTGACAGTAGACTAATATTGCACAAGATGTACCAGTTGTACTAGCAAATTGTGAACTACGACGATTGTTCCAGTATAGGCCAATCATTCCATTTAGTTTAGATTGTCCCTTGAACAACAAGAAATAATTATTTCACTGCACTATATATTAGGGTTAAGTTTACTATCGCCGGACCAATTTTAAGAAATTTTCAGGAAGAATGGATGCAATTTATTTCTGTTTGTGATGAAAAGGGAGTGAAAGTGCAATGTGGGTAACATGAAAGGTGAGTAATAATATGTTTTTAGTTCGCTTTTTTTTTTAAACGCACTAAATATGATGGCGGAAGGAACTATTTTGCGTAGTTACAGTTGGCAGTGTTCAAGTGGCGCGTGCTTGTAAAGGCTGTGACATTTCTTGCTTTAATTTCAATTGTACAAAAATGACGAGGGTAAGTTGTTGAAATTGTGTGAAAGACATGGTCTACTAAAGAGGCGTACAGTTTGTGGTAAGTGTGAAAACGTACTGAAAGTATTGAAGAGATGAGGAACATACTATTTTCAATGTGGGAAAAGGCAACGTGGTATTCAATGTAAGTGGCAAAAATCTGCAACGAAAGGAAGTTTTTTCGAAGGAAGTAGGTTGATTTTGGCTGAAGTCCTATTTGTAGTGTATTGGGGCTTGTTGAAGCGTTATGGACAGAAATTCCTGGTACATTAACTGAAGTGCGCTTGATTAGTCATTGTGCAGAAGAAAAATAATACACCTAACCTCCAAGCGCGTTTGATTAGTCGCTGTGCACAAGGAAAAAAAAAAACACCGAACCTGATTTCCCTAACCTCCAAGTGCCCTTGGTCAGTCGCTGACCAAATAAGGGGGGGGGGGAACAGCGAAGGTGGGAGGTAAATTTTGGTCTGGTCCGGCAATAGTAAACAAATGCCTTATATTAGATATGGTAATTAGTTGTAACTCAGCCCTCTTATTGTGCGCTCTGCTCCACTTTACACTAATTTGTGTGTGGGGGGGAGGGGAAACAATGGAATTCCTGATTGCACAGCGTTTGGAGACTACAATATTAACCCCCAGGAAGTATAAAACGCGCTTTAGTTACTACCGTATCCAATATAACTCCTATTATTGCAGTTTGTTTCCCTTCTTCGTCAACCACTGGCGATTTATTTGTTCAGTACATGTACGGTCACCCCACAAATAGGTTAGAGACTGCTAACATCCCCTCCACACACAAACTATAAATTAAAATTCTACACCACATTAGGTTACTTTACATACAAAGTAACACCCAGACAGACAGCAGAAGTACAACTTCGAGAAATAATTGAGATTTTGTGAGACGGGAACAAAGTTTCCCTATACACTATGTAGCCTACAAGGGGGTAAAATGATTTTGAAAGAAATATAATACAGCACTAGGAAACGAGAAACTAGCCCCTTATACATGATGTAGAAAGCTGTTTCTTATAGACTGCGTCTACGCGCTCAAAGCACTTTTACATTATCAGCTGTAACAAGATAGGAGAACAAACGTGTATTTTTGTATTAGCTTTTATTTCCAGTTCAAAAATCACTTCGGCAATGAAAAGAATACATGTATTATTGAAATCGAATTTTCTGCTGTCAACGTCCCTTTAGTAATTGGGGCACAACATTCAACTCTCGAAATTACCACATCTGTACGTAGCACCACGTCACTGCGAATCACAGGTCATGTGTATGTACCGCAAAGTACGATTCCCGCATATATACATTTTCCCAAACAAACAAACTGTGCAATAATTTATTATATGGCAATTCCTTATTCTTACCTTTCACAATCACAAGAACACTTAACAAATACTAAATTCCACCTTTTAGCCACGTCTTCCTTTCACCGCCAAACCAAAAGACGAAAGTTCCTCGCGACCTAACTTCACACAGCTTACAGAGTTGCCAACTGTTTCCCTTGTAAGGATTAAAAAGGATAGTACAGCACACTCTATTTTTTTTTTTTTTTTTTTTTGGTAAGTTGGATCACACAATCAAAAACAAGATCATTTACGATTAACTCTAACGACATTCTGTAGTAAAAAATTTATATATATATATATATATATAATAAATCACAGCCATATTCAATCCACTAGTGGGTGAGGCCTCTACTGCGAAGAGAGGAGTTGGTCTATTACGCCCACGCTGATCAGACGGGTTGGGAAAGAAGAGCCAAAGCTCTCACTGTGATCGCCACTGTCTTTTATTCACAGCAGCTCTCAAGTTGTCCTCACGATGCTGGGTCAGCACCGAAATTTTTGAGCCCCCACCGGGAATCGAACTCCGGACCACTCGCACTGATGCCGAGCGCGTATATATATATATATATAAATCACAGCCATATTCAAACCACTAGTGGATGAGGCCTCTCCCCGAAGGGAAGAGTTGGTCTGCTGCTCCCACGCTGACCAGACGGGTTGGCAGAGAAGAGAAGAAGCTATCACTGTGATCGCCACTGTCTTTTATTCACAGCAACTCCCCAATTGTCCTCACGATGCTGGGTCAACACCGACATTTTTGAGCCCCCACCGGGAATCGAACGCGGGACCGCTCGCACTGAAGTCGAGCGCGCTACCGACTAGGCTACGCAGCAGCTCATATATATAATACTTCTAATATTTCGTATGAAACTTAACTTTTCCTTTTTCGAACTAATGTTGGCCGTGTATGATAATTCAAGAACGAGTTAACATGCATTTTTCTTACATCGACTTCTAACATCAACAGAGAAGGTTTTCACTTCCCCAAATCTTCTCAAACACTACGAAAATTAAAACAATATCTGGCGCATGCCACAACAGATGGTGTAATGTGTTATGTAGGAACAATTAAGATGTCTGGTGACATACACAATTTCCCACCATCTCTCAGATGACATATATTCGTCGTGCTCAGAGACTTCCTCTTTCCCAGGGTCATAGAAGTTTCCCTTCTCTGTTTGGTCAACGGGTTACTCTTTAGTAAACCAAGGGGCCCGACGGTAGAGATTTTATGTAGGGAACTACGCAATATCTAAAGATTATTTGCCTAGAATCTCAAGTTAGAGGGTCAGGTGGTGGCGACTTGTTTACAACCCTCTACTAGTTGATCATTAATCAGAGGAAACTAAAAAATAGATGGAGGAGGGAAGAAAACACATGTCTTTTTT
>JAGDQP010015227.1:0-43259 GCA_022664845.1 Lepisma saccharinum | reverse complement strand
ACTCTTTCTGCGGTCTTCCACGTTCTTCGTTTCTCACGTCAAAATCGCCACTTTTAATTTTTTTAAACCACGCATAGCACTGTGACTTACCAGGAACATGATCACCGTAAGCTTCGACAAGCATGTGATGTGATTCTGCAGCAGTGTTCTTCAAATTGTAACAAGAAATCAATACTGTCCGCAAATCGTAGTTTGTAGGTACAAATTGCGCCATATTCAACGCTATTAAACACTACAGTATGACATGAAACTTGTGTGGTTGTGAGTTGCAAATGGTTATCAGCAGTCAAAACAAGCAAGTGGCGCCAAGGACGTAGTTTTCCGGTAACAACAGTGACAGCTAACGCCGTCTATGCACAAAATCAGGTTTCATATTTACACACCTGGTATATAATAATAGTTTTCTTGTTTTTTTTCTACGTTTGCACCTTTAGGGGGTTTCATCCCCTCCCTTTTGTCCGATTTTCTTTCCAAACGGTCTTGACCTGTAGTTTGAACCAATAGCCGGCCGGGTGGCCGAGCGTTCTGCGGCGGTAGGCCATCGGCTCTAAGGTCCCGTGTTCGAGTCCCGAGAGTGGCATGGGTGTGGATTTTAACAGCTAAAGGCGAATTGTGAAGGGCCGAAGTAAAAAGTTACTTGAGTCGCCCATATAAAAATAAAGTTTACTAAATAAAATTTTTGAACCAATAAACAATCTGTGAAAGTTTCATCTGAATCGGTTCAAGCGTTCGGCAGTTATCGTGAAACACACACACATACAACACAAATGCCGAGCCTCACTTCCTCCGGTCAATTACTAGTATTAAAGTTAATGTCTCCAACGAAAGATGACAGCATTACCTCCGCATATATCTAATGTATTTTTTCGCTGTACAAAATTTCAGTGCTGTTACTACAAATTCAAGTCTAGAGAATTCTAACTTTCAGGAAAGAAAGTTCATAACCAATTCAAGAGTTCGATCAATACCGATTTTTAATTTTCTTTTTCGTTTATTGTTGAAAGAGCATTTTTATACGTTTTGATATAGACAACAACAACCAGGAGATTTCAACAACGGGGAAAAACGAAAATTAAAAATTATCATCGATAAAACTCTTCAATTGGTTATGAACTTTGTTCCCTCAAAGTTAGAACTCTCTAGGCTTGAATTTGTGGAACCAGCATTGAAATTTCATGCAACGATAAAAATGCATTAGACGTATATGGAGGCAGTGCTGCCATCTTTTGTTGGAGATCGTTGCTTTACATTAACCTTAAGATTCTAGGAACAGTAGACATCGCGATAAACCTTTCAAAGTTTCATTCGGATTCATGCACTTTTAGAACACCCCTTTTTCATTTTGTGGCTACACCCTTGTCCGATTTAACCCCACTCCCTCGGAACCAATAGCCCGAAATCTCCGAAGTAAGTTTGCACATTTATAAAACTCTTGTAACAGAAAAGATTCCATTAAATTCGTTTTTCATTGTTGTTTTCTTCATTTTTCTTCATTTTTGCAATTTTAAGGAGGTTCACCTCCTGCCCCTGGTCCAATTTTCTTCCCCAACGAACCTGACATGTCATTTGAAACAATAAATAATCTGTGGAAGTTTCATTCGAGTCGGTTCACGCATTCGGCAGTTATCGCGACTCGCACTCTCGCGAGAGAGACAGACAGACAGACAACACAAATGCCAAACGTGTCGATTAGAAGACCTTCGCTACGCTCGTGAACAGTTAATGTAAAAATAAAATTAGAGTTTACGAAATAAATCCATAAGTTCTAGAAAAATAAACAAACCATTCTTCCAGTGATACATCTATTGCAAGCTGTAACATTTTATCTCTTAGCTTTGTTTCTTTGACTGCACTATATGTGGATTTTCCTCAATGTCATCTTTTAATACTTGCTCTCGGCATGTACACGGGATGACTGCACTATATGTGGCGTGCTTTTAAGTGATACACAAACCAGTCGTTGTACCTCTGTTGTGGATTACTATGTCGCAGTAATTGCACTTTGAACTCCCTTTGTCGCGAGTAAAGTATTCCAATATGTATGACTTGCCCATGGTCAGCGGTAAATGAGAACGATGTAGGTATCACGAAACCGAGTTCACAATCACATTGAGACAAACAGATTTCGGAGAATAGCAAAATTCTCTTAAGCCGTAACCAATGTACGTCCATATTGAACGTAGTTCGGGACTTTTCCTAAGTTCAATCCTTCTTTCATATTTCTTAAAACAGCACGTGTAAGAGAAAAAACTGTAACATTAATTAATAGCGAATGCGGCTACTGCGACTGACTGATAAGCAAAATCTGCTGACATTAGTTATAACAAAGTACCATGAGTTACATTAACTCCATTAAAATAAGTAGCTTTTCGTGGACTTTTTTTTCGTGAAAAGTTCTTTTCCTTTTTCGTCTTTCGAACAATTTCTAGTTTCTCCTGTTTTTTTTTTTTTAATTTCCTCTTCGAAATGTTTTGTTTTCATCTTTGGACTTTTTCGTTTTTCGTCTTTCGAACAATTTTTCGTTTTTCGAAAAAAATCATTTTTTGTCTTTCGACAAATTTTTCGTTTTTCGAAAAAAAATTCTGCTTTCGTTTTTCGAAAGAAAAATTCGCATCGTCTTTTTCGTTTTCGAAAAATTCTTTTTTCGAAAAAGACTTTTTTCGAAAAACCGTGGCCATCAATTGTTGTGCATAGCAAAATTTGTGTTAGCAATTGCTTACAGAAAATGCAGTATATCTGGACTCGTTTATCATATGACATTCAAACAAAAAGCATTATTATTTTTAAAATTCGCGTGAATATTTTAGTCCCTCTACATGAAAAACTTAAAACGTTATTGCAGTGGTCAAAATGGTATCCAAATGTCCGTTAATGACTAATTTTAGGCCAATTGTTACATGCTAGGAAAATAATATCTGGTCATACAGTAAAGTAAGGAACGTAGTTAACATTAAGAAAATGCAAATTAAAAGTATCCTTCTTGGTTCAAATATAACGGCGTAAATTCGAAGATATGATATCTGAAAGGGATGTTGCTAGATACTAGAAATTTCCTACAAAAGTAGCTGACTAGAAAGGATGGATTTTTTAAAAGAAAGTAGCCATGTTGGATCCAATATTACGGAGTGAAATTTTCCAGGCGGGGATGCAGATTCCAATCTACTGCCTGATACGCTAGAGAAACGAAATTGGGTAGGAATATCCAGATTGAAGCGTAGGTAACGGAAAGATTTCAACATGTTGGAAAAGTCGCCATCTTGGTTCGGATATGGCGGTGTAAACATTGTAAGTTTGGAAATTGTAAATTGTACACATAGTACAAATATATCATTTGGCCATATGGTTAAGGATGAAAGTACATTACGTAGACGATAGTAGTATTATTATGTTATGGAAAAGTCGCCATGTTGGATCCAATATGGATGCTCCAAAGTATTTACGGGGTAGAAATTTTAAGGTAGGTGGATGTGTGCTATAATCCCTAAATGTTGGACAAATGTTTATTGTGGGATGTAGATGCCGATCAGAACAACGTTTGATAGAAAGTTAGCATCTTGGATCCAATGTGACGGTTTAAATTTCCGTTCTTAAGACCTGGAAAAATAGCGAGCGTGGATCGAACATACAAGCGTAAGGTTGAAAAAACGACATTTGAAACGGATTTAATATGGCTTCTCAAAAGCTTCTGAGAGGTAGAAATTGTAAGGTATAAAATATGAGTATGAAACAGCCTAGTTGCTGTTCTTTTTTTTATTTTTTCTTCCCCTTTTATTTCTTTGTAATGTTCTGTTTCCTTTAGTGCTCTCCTTAGATTTTTCTCTTTGTTTGCTTGTAGTCACGCTTTGGGCGTGTTTCGTTTTATTTTCGCTTTGGTTTTCAGTCTGTATCTATTCAGGTTTTCGTTAGTCACGAAGCATTGACTTGGATTTAGTGCTTTATTTTTATTGGATCCTAGTCAATGCTTGGCTCCGTGTTTCTTGCTGATTGGTGTGAATCAACCTTCTTCTCCGTTTGATGTTAGTTTCAGTTCCAATTTTAACGACCCAAAGGATGGATGTCTGGGCTTTCAGTCATTTGCATTTCCAGAGCCCTAACTAGAAATGGTAAATATATACGCTAAATTTAGTAAATCGAAGATTATTCCGATACCATTTCGTCCATTCCGGTGAATTACATTAATAGTTGTGATAAATACAATACCGATACGAGTGCTAACAAGTCTTTTCGACAAGTTTACTTCGAAATTTTTACGTCATTAAAATTATTATTTTGTTTTTAAGATTATTTGTCAGTATGTGTATTATGTTCTAAATTTAGTATGGAGCCGCTATTAACCGAATTCCTACTTTTTAAATATCGGGTCGTTGGATTCTAATAATCAATTGTCAACTTTTAGTCTCCCAGTTTCCAATTATATTTAAAATTCCCGGTTAGAAATGTTAACAGCTATAATACATCACCACTATTAGTCAAATTAACGACAATGTTTGTTCGACCATTTTTACGTACAGCTTATTGATAATTTTGACTTTAATTGTAAACTTAAAACCTCAAAATTATTATTTAATATTAGTTTCAACTACAGCCACTATTCTCCGTTCAATAGTCACATTTAATACATTGTTTGTACATATTTCAAGATTTATTTAAAGAGTAATTTGTACAATGTAGTAATCATCTGTCATGACGGCACGCCTACAATAAGGCTAACTGGTTTCTATCGTCAAGGTATGTTTTGTATAATAACTCCATTTCTGTTTGAATTAATATGGTAAAACCTTTTCTAAATTGAATAGCAATGTTCTTGCACTATCTCGTGAAGATTTCAGCAAAATGTATTATTTATTATAGAAATGATGAACATTTATATCTGCAAAAACAACTTTCTTTTTCGCTTAATTAATTCACAATGTATACAAGATAGAAGATACAAATTTGTTTGATTTCGACAGCACAATCTTAATTCTGTTCTGATTTTAATGAAATTATCAACTCCGAAAGCTTATATTGTGTAAAGTCCGATGAATAAATTGAAATCTTTATATTTCTTTGAACATATTGAGTTTAGTTTCAATGAATATAGTCTATTCAACATCTAAGTTAACTAAGTATTACGTAAGGCATTAGTTGATTATCCATATACAGTGTGTGTGATATTATTTGTGTTGTGCAGTGATTTATTTAACGTTTACCATGATATTCATCTGAATTTAACTACGAATAATAAAGTGAAGTTTGAAAGCAATTTATATTATTGACTAATTTATTTCTCTGTTTCGGTTATCCTATCGTTTTGGGAGATGCGTTTTAATTAGATTAGGTTTGGTTCAGAAATCTGTAGGCCAGTGGTAGGATTCTTTCGTCAGCTGTGATGTGAAAATTTGGGAAAGGAACTATATATTGATTTCTGCATATACTGCGTTATGACATATCAAGGGACTCCGGACTCCTTTAAGTGATATGTGTGAATAGTTTATTTGCATTTGCGTTATGACACAACGTTTAGGTTGAGTTGCGACCTCCGTTCGTTGTGTTCGTCATCTTTATTTCAGGAATTGCGATTCCAGACTACAGGTGTGGGCCCTACTAAGGTAAAGGTAAGTCATGGTCTTTTGCCACCCTGTAGACTTCGAAGTGAGTAAAGATGCAGTATGAGCCACACATGAATTGTTATGCGTATTATCGTATGAGATTATTCCCAAGTATGGATTTTCTTCTTTTTTTTCTTAGACTATCGCTAATCTGAACCAGCTGGTACTTCAGAGTATGAACCGATGATCTAGTTAAAAAGATTGGAGGTGTCGCCTTATCGGTATTTCCTCCCTCTTTCTAAATTATTGTCTTTTAGCAGCAATCACAAGGATCTAGAATCCTCTTTCCCACTTATTCTTAAATCTGGATGACATTTCTGCACCGCTCGTCTGGGGTGTAGAAAATGTTTGGAGCTACAGTTTAGTTAGATGCGTTGCGTGAGTACTCTAGGCTCCTGGCGACCCTATTTACATTCCTGGATTGTTTTTGGTGTTGCAGTTTTTGACTTCACCCTGCCAGAAATGTTAATCTTGGGCGGTGTTACAAGTACAAGAACCCCTTCTGGGTAAAGGGCAGAGTGACACAAGAATTCTAGTCACAAAAGAAGTGATATCCATTTTGCGAGTGAACTTCTTTGTGTCACTATGAGGGAATTGTTTCCATTGTAATAAAATTAATAAAATTTGGAGTCTTATTATACTCCATTCCCCCATAATGACAAAGAAAGTCACTCGTAAAATGGATATGCACTCCTTTTGTGAGTAGAATTCATGCGTCGCTCTTTCCTTTACTCCGAAGAGGTTCTTGTACTGATATCACTTATTTTTAAGGTTGTATGTTAAACAAGTGGATAGTCTTCACACGAAAGATTGATTTTGGACTATGGTAGGATCCCTATCTCGAAAACGGTAAATTCTATCACAAAATAAGTATCAATTTGTATCTGCGAGGCAAGCAATTGACCCCTAAAACTTAATAGAACCAATCACGTTTTACAATAGACAGACAGAATGACAGCGGGTCTTTTCGATCATTTGTGAAATTTATGTGATTCTGCTATATTAACCCCTTCACCGATTTTGACGTGTGATACACTGTTTGAAAATATTGAAGCGTAGACAACGATTTCCGAAGTTTCGACCGTCTATATAGTCTTGGGTCAATGGTATCATCAGAAATATAAAATTCTGTTTTCTTTGAACCGCCCTAGGGAGTCTCCGAGATATCCTACCGACCTATTTTTCTCTCTGTCTTAAAATGGCAAAGACCTTTCAAATGGGACGTCAGATGTGAAGATCGGTACTGTAGTTCACTAGATCCAAAATTAGCTGTATATATGTGAGTGGCGCTAACAAACCAATTCCTTAGCGTCATTGCAAGAACTACTGTTCTTCCTGATATGATAAAATATCTGGTGTATTCGGGAAATTATTTTGGCTAATGAGGAAATTTACCCGTATGTCGGTAAAAAAAAAGACATGTGTATCGAGACTGAACTAGTAGAAAGACAGTAAAAATTTAAGTAAAATAGTTTTCTTTCGTACAACGAACGAGTAGTTTACGGGATATTAGTATAAAACGCTATATTTGCTAATTTCACTACGGGTTATATCTAACCGCGTAATTGCACAGGATAGGATGCATGAATACTCTTCCAGCAAAAAAAGAAATACCTCGAACCTATCCCAGACACACTGCCCGAAGACAAGATATACCTCCATTACATGCTCGATACTAATTAATGCCCCCATCACTACTCTTTAAGGAAACTAGAAATGCCTCCAACATATCCTGCACATAAAGTGACGCCTCCATGACTACTCTTCCATAAAAAAAGGATGCTCCTTGTGCATATTCTGTTCACAGAAAGAGGTCCACAGACAACAAATGCCTCCAGTACATCCATTACAGTAAGTGATGTCCGCAAACAATGAATGTCTCCAGTACATCCCGGATATAAGTGACGGATGCATGATTTGTCTTGCAGCAAACAAGAAATGCCTCTAACACATATACTGGCTATTAAATGACGCGTACATCACAACTCTTCCAGCGAAAAAGAAACTGCCGCCAACACATCTTGGATGGTACGTGCCGCCCTCATGACTACTCTGGTAGCAAACAAGAAATACATCCTGCGAAATAACTAAAGAACTCATGACTTCATTTCTAGCAATGAAGAAACACTTTCAAGAAATCCTCGGTAATAAATGACGCTCACATGATTACTGCTGATAATGGCTACGCCTCAAATGAATACCCATAAAAATTAGTACTGTTTCAAATTGGACCTTTTTAGTTGTATATTTGACTAATCTGTATTCATTGTTTTTACATGATTTATAGACTAAACAGACACTTGAATTTCATATTTTGTGATAATTCGTGAAGGACAGCCAGCGTTATAGCATTTATTATGCATGAATTATGGATTTATTTATTGGCATGAATTATGGAAAAGGAAAGTAATTAAAATTCTAACCTCTCAGAGGAAACATATCTAGAAACCAATTATTTTAATAAAAAACAAACAAGCTGTCACAATACGGTGGTACGTTACTGAAAAGGAAACTTTATGTGGTGTTCTGGAATGCACTTCAAATACAACAAACTATACGTTTTCAACTGGGTGTCGCATGACGTCACACAATAATTCTTTGTTTTTATAGCCCTGATTTTACTTTTCTTCATTTCTCTTTCTCACCGTTTCTCATATTTGCTCCTCGACACTTACTTATCCATCCAAAAGATTAAAGATATATATTGTATGTAGATATGTTTTTCATAGATTATTTCCTTGTTTCAAGATAATAATACCTCTTTTCTGAATTCCAAAACATTAATATTTCTGTTCTAATTTAACAAATATGAATTTTCTACTATGCTAATCTACATACTAAGGTAGTCGGTGTCACCAATGTTCAACAAGTACTTACATCACCAGTGTCCAACAAGTACCAAGTTTATTTTCATGTAGTTGGTTCTGTGACAACCACAACCGAGGTATTGACATGAATAACAAAATCAAGTCAGATTTCGAAAACAAAAGTTATCGTGTATTTACAAAATAGTAGAATTTGTTGAATTCAATCCTTTTTTGCTAAACCTTGGAAATTAAAATCACAGAGATAATTGAAGCACGGGCACAACATACCCATTTGTGCTTCTCCAAAAATAACAAAATTTAATTTAATAAGAACAATTTGGGATTGCAGAGGTATAATTACAATTTTATTTAATCCTATAAGCTATTACAAAGAAATACGATGAAGTCAACAGTTTGAAAGGAAATTTAAATTTTGTAACTAAATTGAGTATAACGCCTAAACATCCTCTGTAGCTAGTTTTAAGCATACATACATGTTGCCTCAGCTACATACTTAGATCAAAAGTCTCTCGTTTAAAAGAACAAATGCCACGTACGATGCGTCTGACATCTATTTTCATCTTTTTCCATGACTAATATCATAGTATATCACAGAATTTGTATCATATATTTTAATATCATAACATATGAACTTCACTTTGGAACCGGACAATCGAGTTTAGAGTTCGTACCTATGCCATATTGATACTTGAGTTAAGTGCTTTTTTGCTCCATCAAAAAAAAAAAAGATGTTGCGCTTCACTCAAACTAAACTTATAGCCAAAATTCAACCCAGGTCCAACTTAAAGAAAACTGGAACCTGACAGTCAAATTCCGAGTTCCTACCTATGCCATGTTATGACTTGAGTTTTGTACTTTTTTTTGCACCAACAATAAAAAGGTGTTGCGATTACTCAAACTAAAGTTATAGCCAAAATTCACCCAGGAGTCCAACTTAAAGATGGCTGGAACTCGACAATCAGATTCAGAGTTCAGAGTTTGTACCTATGTCATATTAAGACTTGAGGTTTGCGTTTTTATGTATCGCCGATAAAGAAGTTTTGCGCTCAAGCCGACAGTGCATGTAAGCATAGTGTTGGTAAGGTCAGTAGAAAACGTTTTCATTCGTCTCGAGGTGAAATATGGAGGTCATTAGTCGTGCGTGCAGACTGGAACCTGGTTATAGATCACCTTCACAATGCATCCGAGGTATGTTCGTCAGGGTCACCGTGCCAGCTGACCATGCGCGTATTATCCCCGGGGTTGCCTCGATGACATAGTTCGTTACCAGCCATGGAAATAAACTTTGTACCCATTGCACACCGTCACAGTAGCAAAGGATGGTCCAGTATCTAGGCTCTGTAAAACCGAGCAATGATAGTACCACCCTTGAAGATGTATGGCTCTGCACATCTATTGAGCATTATTTCAACCCACAACCATCACCACCATTTCGATCCCTTTCCGTTATGTTCTTTGAATTGTAGCGTGCATGGTGAATCGCCGTATAAATTATATCGCGAATCGTAGGAGAAAAACACACAGAACCATTGACATATGCACAAGGTGGCCAATTCAAAAAAAGCTGGCCAAAAGTAAGAAGAAAAAAAAACAAAAAAAAAACACAGGAGTAGTTAATGATTTAATCTTGTTGGGTTGGCTAGAGTACATCTGTAATGGTCACAAATTACTTATTAAAGTGTTTCTTTTACCTGTCCCCGAAAAGTAGTCGCAAAGCTACTTTATATGATTGGCATTGATTGTGTTACTGAATCAGTAAACGACGCACGGGTTGAAAGATGTATAAAAACTTTAGATGGAAGCACATCACATTGAAATAAAATGGAATCAACGTCTAAAAGTACGTGGGGTATAAAAAGTTACGAAATAATATTTAATCAAACATGAATTACTAGTGAAACCATAATTTTTATTAATTGAAATCTTTAATATACGATATGTTATTGTAAAAAGTTATGTTGTTCCGCTGTCAGACTCATTTTAAGTTACAGTCAAATGTATTTTCTTCAGTATAAAAATAGATGCCCAAAGTAGCCCCCTTTGTATTTTTTTTTACATAAAAGTTATATTATTAGAATAAAGGACTAAATGAAAACCGGAAGATAAGAGTCTCTAGAAATGTTGTATTTCAAAAATCTAACCGCAGAAAAAGAGAATTTGGAAGACATGGGATAAATGTGTATGTGTATGAGAGGCTTGGCGGGTAATTCAGAGGACTTTAAACGTAAACAAATGAAACGAAAGCAAAGTGTATTCTTCTGTTTGCCTGAATGTCTGTTGTTTTAGAGAAGCCGAAGTTAACATTGCTTAAATATATTTATAGAAGTTGGCAAAATATATCGACTGCATCCAGTGGCGTACATTATTATTATTATGCAATTGCAATCAAAGCAAAAATTCTAAATATTCTTTAGTCCTAATAATGTTTACTATTGATAAAATACTATTGACTTTTTAACATATCAATAGGAAATGAAGGGGGTTACATTTTGCAACTCTTGACTTCAGATACGTAATCAGCGACCGAAAACCCAGAGTATAGATATTGAGATAATTTACTTGAGGTTTTACTTTTGGACAGCTTTTTTGGAATCGTCTGTGCTAGGCTATTATGCCATGCCGATGTTCCTCACTCCATCGTAAACCAATTCGCTGTTACACAGGGTTGAACGAAACACACGCTACGGATCGTCTGATTTTAATACCTGATTTATACAATTGTCCATATACAGTTTGCCTTGAAATCCGTGGTCCTGATGTTGTTGCTAGCTCTGATTGAAATTGCCGGACAGACATCTGCTGATTGTGTTGTTTGGTTAGTGTCAGATGGCTGCCCGTCGGAGGGGTAGTGATCCATGGTCGTCCTAGCATGAGTCGTCGCAAGACGTCTCTGGTGCTTTGAAACCTACGTCATAGACTGGAGGTGACTGTGCTCCACATTCAGCGCCTGCGAGACATCTGTCTCTGTCCCACTTCCAATTACTCGAATATCCTCCCGATTAGCATCCTTGTGCCAAGTTTTAGCTCACAGCACTTACTCACATCATACACAAACACCTCGGCAGTTTCCACGATCACTAACTCCAATATGATGTGTAGTGCCATTCCCGGATGGGTGTACCCAAAAGAAAACGGAATTTTGTAATACAATTGTGTGTATTTATTTTTAGGTGCTACAACTTAAATCGCTTTTAAAGTACTGTCTATTTGATAAAACGCACCGGTCTAAACGAGTTTTCCATTTTCGAAGTAGTCGTGAAACTCTTGCCAAGTGATACCTTTTAATGGCTCCGTCGTTTTTCCTTCACCTCTTAAACATGATACCATTTAATGGCTCCGTCGTTTTTCCTTCACCTCTTCCACATCAGCAAAACGTTTTCTTTTGAGGATTTATTTTCATCTGGGGAAATATTAGAAAGTCCCTCGGAGAAAGTTCGAGTAAATATGACGAGTGAAAAAGCTGGATCATTTGTTTTCAATTAAAAATCGTTTCGCAATCAAGGTTCTGTTTGCTACTGAAACACTTTTTCTTCTGCAGCTGTTTTTTCATTTCCATTTTCTTGCTCAAAGTCCGTTGGCAGAAACTCAATCAACAATCTTATCAGTGGTTCTGCAACGGCCTTCCATAATCACCCAACCAGTTCTGGCAATGTTTTCATCCGTTCGGTAGGTCGAGGGTCGCCCGTAGCGAGGTTGGCCTCAAAACAACAACAACAAAAAACAATCGTACAGTTTTGTTTCTTCCAGAGCAGCTTCCCCATAAGGCGTTTGAAGCATTACAGCAGTTTCCCCAAACAGAAAACAGAATTTCATAGCCTCAAAAATAGTTTGCAGTTTTCAGTTATCACAAAAATCGCCGAACAAGCAAGAGGCGCTTAACAAAAATATTTATTACATGGCAGCACGAATTCACTCGACAATGCTGGTCGGTGGACTGATACAAAAGGATCCCAGCAAGAGGAAGCTAGCGGCTGAGGCATGAGCTACAACGGATCCGGCCACCAGAGAATGATTCGATTACTTTTGGGTATCCCCTCCTATATCATTTGCAAATGCCCAGTTCAAATGGCACTAGTGCCTGTGTGTGGTGGTTGGTGGACATCGCCATCTCATACTGCTAGTATATGGCAACGCTTTTGCACGTTCTTTGCCTGGTTTTCGTCATTATGCTTCATTTTTTAGCATCAGTGTATTTTACCACACCTGCTATTACATTCGATTAGTCATTGTTCCTGAAAGTTCTCAGTATCATTGGTAATTATAATGCATAGAGTATTGAAGCCAGGAGGTCTCCACATCAATAGGGATTTCTTGGAATATATTGGATAGAAAATGGAAGGTTCAGACCTCAAAGAAGTGCTTGAGTTAATTTATGAAGATGACGATGGGAAGTATATGTTCAACGGGAAGAGCATAGCTATGACTATTAGGGAACTCTTCATCGTATTTGCAGAACACTCCAACCTTCAAAATGAAGAAGAAATGCATTAAGAATTAATGTAAACGGGCGCGTTTACTATTGTTTGACCTCCAAAGCGTCAACGACTTCAACAGTAAGCCATATATTAAAGTTAATGAGCTGCAATTGTATAACAAGTCCGTATACTATAGTTATGCATTGCTACAAGAAACAAGGGCCATTGTACACTGGATGATCCCATGAACATCAAGAGAGAAGCATCGCTGATTCAGAATCATCTAATTTTGTATACAATAGTATTGATAAAAGACTTACTTCAGAGCGAATTAACAATCTTATAAGCAAAACCTCTATATAGCACCGTTTTATCAACATGTAAGCTCCGTTGCAGTTGAGCAGAAGAAACTTGCCTCTTTTTTAAAGTCTCAAATATCATTGAATAAGTAACTGATCTCTCGTAAACAACGAAGTGGATCGAGTGAAAGGCAGATAGTCAACGGATACACGTAAGCAAAAGACTGCAAAAGAACAACCATAACTTTCAGCTTATCGTATAAATAATTTGGACCATGAAGAAAATAACAATAACTTACCTAGAACACTACCATTATTCAGGAAAATATTGTTCATCGAACTCCAAACCACCCTTTCACCTGCTAACCAATCCAGATGCCGAAAAAGTCACCGGTTTTGGAGGCAAAGGTCATGGTAATTGTTCGTTATCCTAATTTTGCAGTGTTTTCCAGGAAATGATGATATGCTGACAGCGAAACAAGACAGTAGTCTGTTAGTGCAAGACCAGGTAAAACACCGGATAGGGGAGTTTCTCCCAGCTACATTTCTCGATCTTATCACAGGTATTTCTTGCTGTTTGTGGTCTTGCATTATGACCGTGGATGACCACAATCTTGCGATCAACCAGAGAAGGATATTTCTCCAACAATGCAATCCGTAAGCATTTAAACTGCTGACAGTATGCATCTGCCTTGATGGTCTGGTTACCTGGAAAGAGCTAAAAATGGGTTATCTCACGGATATCCGACCAAATTCTCAACATCGTTTTGGGAGTTGAGATCTTGTTCTCGCACAGTATATGTAGCACCCCTTTATGCACCTTTTGCTGTTATGGTTGAGGACTCACTTTTCATTCCGTCTCAACATTATACAGAAATGTTTCACGACTGTGATGGATGAGCGACGAACTGCAGATGTCAAGTCGCTGCTGCTCCCGTTTTGCGAGTTTAGACACATTCCCAAGGTCCTGGAGTTGACAATGAACGATCAAATAGGTGACATGGAGAGGGACAGTTACTTAACAATTTATATTTTGCCTCCACCTCTGCTCATAGGGCATCATTGTCCAGCTACAAAGATCTGCATTCTCGTCGAGAATCGATAAGGCTGGAATCCTCACACCGAAACACCTGGAACCATTTCTGGCACTTTCGTACATCCATATCTCCCAGTCTATATACAGCGTTGAAGTTACGTGCCGCTGCGCAGGTTGGATATCCCTAGTTAATTCATACAGCAGGACATGATTTATGTAGCCCTCCGACACTGTCATAATCAAATAGAAGCCACACTTCCAAAACGTAAAATACACCATTCTCCTTCTGCAAATCAAGTGCCCTACATGTCCCAGCAATAGCACGAGCCTTCTACTTTACCATTCGCTCGTCAGATCGTGTTATTGCAGAGGTCATACATTACTTATTTGATAACCGGATATTACATGAACACAGGGCGAAGTCACTCATTAAAAGCATACACATGATTATAGTTAAATTACATGTCTTTGGAACTACTGAGACTATAAACACACATGAATAGCCATTTTCAAAAAAAATATATGATCCTAAATAGATCCAGTTGTGTTTGAGCTTAAAATACTTGATTATTTTATATATTTTAATTCTTTAGGCTATAAACCAGTTTCGTCGTCAACTTTTTTTAAACAAATAAAACCTTCTAATTTCATAAAGAATTATGGTAAAGATACGAAACAAAACCTATCGTTTAGGAACGTTCATGCTCTCCCAGTTTGGTTATCTTCATATTTTATGTACAATGCACTGTTTTCAATTACTATTTATTTTATTTTCTAAGGCCCGTTTCAAACGCCATTTTTCAAGACGTCAAAGAATCTACAGGTCAGAGAGTGGTTGGAACTTCAGAATCGGTTTCCTCAGACTATTTTATTATAGAGAGAGTTGACTTTATCTCTGTTGCAGTTATTTCCTCAGACGGCAAGAAAATGTCATAATTTTACTAGACTATCTTACCTCCTAATATAATTAGCAGATTGTTGGACATTCTTGTTTACCTAAACCTACTTTTATGTTATTGTGTCTAATAACAATTTTTTGAGCAGTCATCACTATGGCCAGGATCCTTAGGTTTTAAAACATTTTATTCGTTGCTTGCTATCATTACTAATGGAATGCATATTTTTGTTTCAGTCATTTCTTAATCAGATATGCAATCCTATAGGTTCTAAAAACGACTAAAATGAGTTAAGAACCTAAAGGAAGATAAATTGAATATTTTAGAACAACAAGAGAAAACATTTGGCTTTAATACATCAAACTCCTACTGTTAATAGGGAAAATGTACACGGATGTGCACTTATTTCCAGCTTCTTTTCACTCTTTGCTGTTTTCTTTTTTTTGTTCGACCTGAGTCAAGGTTAGTTCAAGTCCTTAAATAAAATTCAATTCAATTATTGTTTTTTTCGTCGGGTGTATAGAATAGTTTATGATAGTAGACATCTATCGCCAAAATTCAAAAGTTTTAAACAATGTTTGCATCATTGTCTCCGCTGATGAACTAAGAAGCTGCTAAATGCGTGGCATAGTACACTCTCTACCTTAACGAAGTAAAACAAGTTATTTTAACACAGATTACGAAATAATGCTTCATTAGAAAGAAATTTAATTCTTGCTGTGATCCAACAGATTGAGAACTAAGATTTAATGGAAAAAGGAAGTGCAATTCGTGTTGAGCATTGAGAAGAGTATATTGAGAATGGTGCGCCATGTTGTGCTTTCCTTTTTGTATGCTAATCTTTACTTCAATCTTAAGAAAACATAACTTTGAATATGATCTTTTTTAAAATGATACCTTTTTATGTTCACTGGATCGTCAATGTATCTATGCAAATGTGTTTACAGTTGACATTTATTTTAATTCATTTTAATACACAATTTGTCATCTTAATACATGTAGGGTAGAAAAAGTAAAATCTTAAAATGGGTTAAATCAACCCTTTTTAAAACCTAAAATGATGTTTATAATGTCCTGAAAATCTGTTTCCCTAGTGATAATAATATGTTTAGTTTGCAATATTTGTAAAATAGGTTGGGTCATAGTCTGTCAAACGTACACAGTTCCAAGTTCAAAATTTGAATACTTTAGCAACACTGAAAGCGATCTAAAGAAACTAAATATATATTTTAAAGATGCAGTTAATATTAGTATTGTTTCAGTACCAGATCTTTCTGAACTTAGAAAATTCTCCGATGGACCTTTTTCCTTGGATCTGAGGGTATGTTAATAGAAAAAAAAAACTAAGAACAACCGAGGTCCATAAAATGTCATGCATATAACGCGAGACAAATAATTTCATTTAGTACAGTAAATTACTGACTGAGAGATACAATCTTAAGATCCTTAAGTAGACTTCCTGTTTCGATAGTGTACCTAATTCTGTTTGCATGACAAAAGCTGTGAAAATTGGAAGCATTCTATTTTTGAACTTTGTGTTTGCTATATCCCCGAAAGGTACTTGCACCAGTGTGTACGGTTTCTTTCAATTACTTTAAAAAAGCATATTTTATGCCTGTTATTACTATTAATCATTTAATTAATCACATTTCGTTAAATTCCTTTTATGAATGTTCGTAAAATAAATTATGTTAAAAGAGAAATTTAGGTACCATATCTTGACTAGATTAAAATGATTAAATTAAAATTTTGTGCATAAAATTGTGAAATATTCTTTCCAATTTGCAATTTTTATAGAAGACATTATTCTAATATTCGTGATAATATAAAACTTTTGAAAATAACGCCAGTAATAAAAAACGTCTTCCCTGTCATTAAACATCAAGGTATTTAGATACAATGCACCTCAACTAGTCTGCAAAGGAGTTGTCAAATTCACAAAACAATACTTCAAAATACTCCATTGAATCGCTCTGATCCAACAGTAGCGGAACTTGACAGCATTCATTATTTGATATTAATTTTAATACTGGGAAATGTTGTCATGAACTTCTAATCTATGACCTGCTTGTCATACAGTTATGTGTTGTTGCTTCCTCAGGAACCTCATGGCGTCACCATACTTTCAATTGGCCCACTCTGGTCCTACGGTCATAAAATTTCAGCCATACAAGTATTTCATCGTGCAGCTTATCAATGTGGTATTTCTTTGCCGCTGTTTCTTACCATTGCTAAGATATGGCATATTTGAATTGAATACAAAAGCCGGGCATGCGATTTCTAGGCTAAGAGTGTTTCATCGCGCTTATGCTAAATCACAGACCTTATTGTAGTTACGACTTCACTTTTTACGATATATGTCATATTTAATCTTTGACTTAGCGTCCTGCTGTTTGTGGAGTATTTTATTATGATAATTTTGTAATGGGTCCTCGTGTTGCTGCTGTGCGGCTTCTTTTAATCCCTACTGTCACGAGACCTTTCTGTTCTCTTAGTTTGCTCCGGCTAATCTTCAGGGTCGTTTGATAGGTTATCTTCGATGTCATAGAATGATCAATCACTATCTAAAAAACATGCCCCAAAGCTACACCGTAGTGGGGCTACGTTAACTATATGTTTAGAGGTATTCGTAAGCAATTGCACGGCGCTTAAAGCAGCCACCGCAACCGCAAACAAATGCTCCAAAACGTCTAACTATAATCAAACGTCTATGGCGTCACAAGAAAGGTATTTTTATTCAGAGGGTTAAAGACAAAACATTTAACTATTAAATTCAACCTCTAGTTTGAAGTTCCCGCCATGAACCATTTACATATTTGGTCCGTACATCTTTTCGGTGTACCTAAAAGTTTACCATATAAAATCTATTATCTTTCTTTGTTCTTAGTTTATTCTTTAAACACTAATTATTACCCTTTATTCATCTGTCATTAACAAACGTCAAAAAACACTAAATTATTTTAAAATACAGAAGTTACTCACTTCGCTTTTCAGGTACCAAAAGTACAGACATCTAGCGTCCACCTTGTGAAACTCCAAAAACGGTCCTTTAATATTGCATAGGCCATAACATAAGCTTCCCCCTTCGTGAAAAAAAAATATTAATTTTATTTCTCTTTATACATCTATAATTAAAATCTTTAAATTCTTTGAACTCATAAAATTAACATTTTTTTTTATAGATTTCGAAATCAAATCAATAATTCATTAAATATCAAAGTTTTGCTTTTCAAAAATCAAATTAATATCTTATAATAATAATAAATTTGCAACGTTTAACCTTTTACAACATTTTTCTAGGAGGCATTCATTGAATTAAGTAACTTTGAACTTTGTATAATCAATTAACATATCCTTAATTCATCTTTTATCTCTCAATATAATAAACTTAAACTTCTATGAATAATTATAAGATTACATTTTTTTTCCACCAATAAAATTACATTATTTTTATAACCTTTTTAGAATAATGGTCAGTTATTTATTCAAAACTTTATCATAGTATTGATCCAATATATAACGAAAATATTTAAGTTCATTGCACTCATCTAATTAAAATATCTCCTTTGCGCAGTATATTAGAATGTTTGATCAATCATTTCTTTAAAAGTTTTGTATAATTTTGTTTTAATCCTTTTCTTTGAGATATAATGTAGTCCTTGTACACAAATATTTCGTACTTTCATGTAATTTCTCCTTTGCATATTTAGAAGTGCTTGATGATAATACTGGTTTATTATAAATCTATATTTGTCCTTTGGCGATATTTTGATTAAGATTTGATTAATTGACAGTTCTTCATTTTTAGTCGTTTCCTCTTTCCTATGCTTGTCATCTTCAAGGTCATATACCAACTGTATTTCAGTATTCGTTAAATATATTTGTTTGTCTTTAACATTTAATGTTATTTCACTGAAATGTTCTAGAAAATCTTCCCCCAAAATAACTTCATATGGGCATTCTTTTATTATGAAGAATTCTAAACTTACACTATATTCTGAATTTAGCCACGTGTTTGCTCTGAATATTCCTTTGGATTTTATTATTTTATCATCAGCGGTTTTTATTTGAATGTACTCTTCTTTGATTTTATCCAATTTTATTGCCGGGTGGCGCTCTTTCATTTTTCTAAATTTCGTAAAGTTAAGTAAGGAACATGATGCCCCTGTATCTATCAAAGCTTTCACAGCTTCATCTGCTATTGTTACTGGTATTATTGGAAAAAATCTTCTTTCCTGTAAATTCATGTCTTGTATGGATAAAATTTTTTGGTCTTTTTCGTCTTTACTTTGAATGTTATACTTTATTTTGAAAGTTTCAAACAAGGTTTTCTGTTTCTCAGGAGTACATTTAAATATTTTGAGATTGCTTACATTTTCTTTACGTTCCTTAAAATTTTCAAGAGATACAATAGTTACTACATTATTGTAAATATTAGTCACTATATACGGTCCCTCGAAAAGATTAAATAGTTTTGCAATTTGCTTCTCATTTGCAGAACTTAAGGAGTGTATTTTACGATATACTATTGAGTCAATTGATATAATGTCCTTTCCTATTGTTTTACCTTTTATTTTCATTTGTCTGCCTAAAGCTTTGGCTCTTACTTGACTATCATTGTAATCATATTCTTCTAATGATGATAGTACCCTACTCGCAAAATCATAACAAGGTAGATTCAGAAAAACCTCCTGTGGTGTTGCCTTCAGATATTCAGAAATGGTGTTATTCATGAAGTAAACTACTTTAATCAAATATTTATTCCATTGAGTATGGTCCTTGTTACAGAGTACTCGAAGTATTCTACCAATTTCCCGATTATACCGTTCTATGGGATTACTCTGTGGGTGATACGCTGTTGTAAAAATCTGTCTTATGTTATTACTTTGTAGATACTCTTGCCATTTATTTGCAATAAAAGCTGGACCATTATCTGTGAGAATTTTGCTAGGTATTCCATAATGTTTGATATATTCTTGCACCCTCTTTATTACTTCTACTGCCGTGGCTTTTCTCAGTGGATATAACATAATAAATTTACTAGCAACATCTACTATGGATAATACATAAAAATATCCTTCCGAACCCGGTAATTTACCAATGATGTCCATCGAAAGCAATTGTAATGGGTTCTTAGCTTGAATTGTCTTTTCAGTATGTTTAATTCCCCTCAGATCAGGTTTTGTTTCGTGGCATATTTCGCACTCATTTACATACTTTCTTATTTGTTTTTTCATGTTCTTCCAGTATAATAATTTTTGTAATGTTTTCAGGGTTCTTTTAATTCCAAAATGCCCCATTCGATCGTGATATTGTTTAAGAATATTCATTGTGTCTCCTTGAGGAATTATTATTCTCCAAAGTTTTCCCTTTTTTAGTTTTGTCCATAATGCTCCGTTTTCAAATTTGTACTTCTTATGTATAGCATTGGTCTTAGATGTATTTTGCAATTGCTGAATGACCTTCTGTAAATCTTCGTCTAGTTCATAATTTAAATTTAAGTCATCTAAACTTTCAGCACAAACATAATGGGTTTCTGGTTTGTAGTTTTGTGGAGCTCGGCTTAACGCATCCGCTATTTTGTTATGCTTTGCAGGCAAATGTATTACTTCGAAATTATATTCTTGAATTTGTATCGCCCATCTAAAAATGCGGTTGTTCCACTGTTTTTGTTCTTTTAACCAATGAAGACACAGATGATCAGTATATAATATAAAGTGTCGTCCTTTCAGAAAGGATGAAAATTTTCCAATTGTGTAAACAATGGCCAAGCATTCTTTTTCTGTAATTGAATATCATCTTTCATTTTCTTTTAATGTTCAACTCACAAATTGTAATATTCGTTGGTTTTCTAGAGGACCTTGTCCTAGATATCCAGCAATTCCAATGGACGAAGCATCAACTACCACGTAAAATTGATCCTTGAAATTTGGTTGGACCAATGAAGGTATCCTTGTTAATATTACTTTCATGTTTTGGAAAGCTTGTTCTTGCTGAGAAGTCCATATACATTTTTCTCCCTTTTTCAGTAATGTATATAGGGGTGCCATTACTGTTGCATATTGGTATATAAATTTTTGATACCAATTACATAGTCCTATCCATCGTTGAAGTTGTTTCTTATTATTCGGTCTTGGATACTCTTTAATTGCCACATTTTTCTTAGAGTCAATTATTATTTTTTGTCCATTGATAACATGACCTAAGAACGTTATTTCATTTAAAGCAAACTTGCATTTTTTCAGTTTCAAAGTTAAACCATAATGTTGCAATGTACTTAACACCTTTTCCAATTTTTCCACATGTTCTTCAACAGTGAAAGTATGACAACAAATGTCATCAACATACAATTTTAACCATTCTTCCGTCTCTAAACCAAATACCGAATTCATCATATTAATAAAAACAGCAACCGAGCTTACCAGTCCAAATGGCAATCTCTTAAAATGGAATTTCTGATGTCCAAAACTGAAAGCTGTTAGAGGTCTACTTTGTTCCGCTAACAATACTTGGAAATATGCCCAAGAAAGGTCCAATTTTGAGAAGAAATTACTTCCAGAATAACTTCTTAAAAATTCGGTAACTTCCTCGACTTGAATTTGGGGACTAATAATATATTTATTCAAGCCGCGTAAATCTAACACTGGACGAATTGAACCATCTTCTTTGGTGACAACGTGTAATGGATTGTTAAACGGACTGTTTGATTTTTCAATTATTCCCCATTCTTCCCAACGTAGTAATTCCTTTTTCACTTCCTCTTTCTTATCATAGGGAATAGGATATTGTCTTGTTCGAATCACCACATCATCTTTTACTTGGATATAGTATTCATAAGTTTGGTGACATCCTGGTCTTTCATTAAAGACACTTCGGTACTTAAGTAAAACCAATAATTTATCCTTAGCTTGTTCATCTAAATTTTGTATTTCTCCCACCTTTTCTTGTATTTCCGTTTTAGACGCTTGTGTTTCTTCAAATAACTCTTTGTCAGATCTCTGTGACCTTTCTTGTTCTTTGGACAAGAGATCGGTCGATTCTCTTCCCCTTCCTATTAGTTTAAATGCGCCGTATTTTGATTAAAAGATGATTCCACCATTTCATTATTTTCATTAGAGACTCTCTGTTGATTTGGCATAATCCTGGTATCATTATTATTCCTTACACTGGTATTATTTCTCCTCTCATCTCGTCCTCTTGAATGCCTTTCTATTGCACATATATTTCTATTATATCTTTCGTTTTGTGGTCTTTGATTAACATTGGCCAAATTTCTGCTATCTCTTGCACGAACTCTGTTGTTCCCGTTATCATTTGATCTTATATAATTACTTCTGTACCTATTGTCATAATTTCGACCAAATGAGTTTCCATATCTTTCCTTTTCTCTTTCTCGGTTCTTCCTTATCTCTGCATTCTCTGTATTTATCTTATCCAGCTCATGCATGTACTTCAATAATCTATCTACCCAATATGTTTAGAGGTATTCGTAAGCAATTGCACGGCGCTTAAAGCAGCCACCGCAACCACAAACAAATGCTCCAAAACGTCTAACTATGCTCCAAATGCTCCAAAACGTCGTTTGAGGCGAGTAAGGCAGCCGCCGCAGGCGCCAAAGCTGCTGCTTTCCTAAATTACGTTTGTCAAAACTATATACAAAAGATATTCGAATGTACTTAGGGCCGATATAAAAATTGGGCCGGTTGAAACAACTTTCGTTTATTATGCAAATCAAAGTTAATTGAAATGTTTCTCATTTCCTTTTACGAGATTTATTGAAAATCTTTTCGAAATAGTTCACGATCAGATGACACTGGTCGGGGTAGTGAGTATTGATGTGAAAATCTGGAAAATATCGATACTCGACAACGGCACTATGGAGGTTTTAAGAAGGAAACGATCACCATAGATCGTTGTAATTCACTGTTCATAAAACGTACAGTGGGGATTGTTTGTCGAGAAAAAGGTTGGTAGCGCTCCGGTTAGATTTTGAAATCTAGAGCAATCATAGCTTTCTAGACCTTAGCTATGATACAGTGACACTCTCGGTGGATTTGAAGACGTATATTTGCAATGGCTACACTTCATAATCTCACTTACACATTTGTGCAGGCATTATTTTTCGGTGATTAACGGAATATTCGTGTCAATAGAGTATCTGAGAATTCGGTTTATTCTGTGTATCTTGCAACCATGTTTACATTGTATCGTAACAAAATGTTGTTTACGTCTTCAATAAAAGTCATTTGCACTTTTAGCTGATAGACGAAATCAGATAATTTAGATTTGGTTATTTGCCACAACTCTAACATTAAACGAAGTTTTCAGGTTGACAGTTTAAAGTACTTTTTCGATTCCCTTTTAGAGAATTCGAATGTGTAATTACTGAAATTATTAAAATGTTTTATAGTTTTCTTTGCAGAAATATTTTCAATCGTGTCTAACACAGGCAGAAAAAAAATCCCAATAAAAATGGGTAGAAATTTCGGGCGCTGAATTACAGCAATATGGCTCTAATAAGGACAAAAAAAGAAACACACTTACTTTCAAGATTTCTAATACTTTTTGCTAAACAATCACTGTAAAATAAGAATACAGGTCATATGTTAACAGATATCGAATCTTTAGAGAATTGTTGCAGTATGATATGAGAATATACATATTGACATTTTGCGGATTTTTGTTTAAGAAACCATCTTTTATATATTTACTATTTATACAACTTAAATATTTTCGAATACAAGCAGTGTTGCATTTTCTATCGTGTTTGAAAATACTCCCATACATATGTAGCAATCATTAATTCTCTGGAGCCTGTCGTGGGATCTGCCTAACTGACTTGAATTGCTGTTTTGATTTTTAGAGATGAAGGTAGGTTCTATGGAATAGCATACAAAAATGTCTTAGCGCGACGGATTTGAAATTATGAACATGTTTATGTCAATTTCATTTGAATGGGTAATTCTTTTAGAACTTTTATTTTTTATTTTTTTAGCATTTTTAGCTTTTTGGTGCCCACTAAACGTGTCAGCCGGAGTGATTCCCTCCTTTGCTCCCGTCTAGATTCGGCACTTTACTGAACTACATCATTATAATACTAACATAGTAAAAGATGGCATGCGCAATAATTCTCTTTAAATATACACTGTAATATGTCACTCTCTAGAAAACATTAGTTTCAATACGTACTGACGTATGCAAATCAATATGCAAGAGCATCGAATCATATTCATAAAATATATTTGACACACATCGATGAATCATAATCTGTCATGAGAATAAATAAACATTACTAGTAGTACGTTTCCTTTCAAACCAGTATTTCTCAAAAGTATAATTCAGTTACCCTATGATCAACCAAAACATCCATATTCGTATTTTATTGGTAACTACATCAACTAGCAAACCTTCTGTGGTTGCTTTCCAAATACCATTACGTTAATGCAGTATTAACAAGCATATTAACTAACTGATATGAACTCTGTGAAGATTATAAAAATATTTTTCTCGTTAATGTTATTTTGAAAAATGCAATATCCGGTATTGTTTTGGTATAGATTAGTTTTCATTTCATTTGAACTCCATGAGCTGATCAGGTATAACGTGTAGCCACAACTCAGTTGGCAGGCCTCTTGTTTAATATTCTGGATGTCTTGGGTTCGATTCTACCTGCCGACTTTCCTGACTAAGGTTTGTATATTTTTACTCAGTCACAACAGGTTGTTAATTTCAAAATTAGGCCCTCGCTGCTTTGCGTCTCACATCTACTTATTATCCCGTCCTGAATCACATTATCTTACGGCCAAAATCAAATTAAAAACTTCAACTCAACGCGATTTGTTATGTAACTCAGGATTTGAGCATGAGGGATTCAGTTCCCGGCTAGCATCATATGCGAAATAATACATAGTGTTAACTGCACTGTTACTTTTGCTTTCTAGTCATTATTCTGAAATAATTTAGGAAATCACTAATAGACTTTACTTACCACATGTTTATTCGAATCATTAACCAGGAATCTTCAAAGTAATGATGAAAGCTCTGTGATCTTAGCTAACAGTCCACGGAGGCTTAGAGTTGTACATTGTACGATGTTAATCGTTTCTATTAAATCCAATCATGGTTAAACGAATTCTAACATAATTATGTCAGAAGTTTGGAAGATAACGGACCACGGTGACCTTTTTTGTGAAAAATAATGACAAACATTGGGCCTCGAACTGATTTTCTTCTCATTGGCGATCTGAAGGTTGTATGTTCGAATAGTGCAACGAGTCGTCGTCACTGAGATCTTCCATTTTTCTTTTAGAGAAATAGCAAATGATGTGTACTCGAACTAAGGATCTAAACGCTACCCTCTTCATTTCTTGTGGAGAAGTGTGATCATGAAAGGTTGTCATCAATTATAATGTGATAAATTAACACAATAGCGGGCATTCAAAGTTTAACAGTAAATTGGGGCACGACCAGAGAAAACTCAATGGTGCATCTCTGATAATTTCATTAACAGGCTCACTCATAGAAAAGCATTCATAGGATGTATAAGTTTTAAACTAGAGTTTCTTTCTCCAAAGAATACTGATTATCTGGAAGCAACGGTAAGCTTAGGTTTAATTATTTAATTCAGATTTTATTGTGTGTACCTTCCTTGTAAATCTTTGCTCTAACTTGTCTATTTGATTTAAATGTTTTTAACTATCATTATTAATTACTCACAGTCAGAGAGTTATAGTAATTTAATAGCAATTATGTTCATTCACCTACTGGGCGATTGGAAATCCTTAATTCTCTTTATGTTAAGAACGCGCTTTAATACTCCCTTAGTGTTTGACATCGATAAACACACAAGTTCTATATTTGGATACAAAGATAGTGACTTATAGTTTGATACAATAGAAGCCACAAAATTTCAGTTTGAATTGCTGTACCAATTTCCCGTTCATATTTATAAATAATTTTGCACGGTTTTCACACCTTGTTATCACCAGATGCTTTCTCCGCACGTCAACAGCTGATTTAGTCATGGAAACTAGCTACCTGGAACGGATGGTTCATTTGTATGTTATTCCTATTAATTTTAATGTTTTCAGTTTTCCGCAAATTAATTAAATTTCTATTTGAAATGATAATTTTGCATTTATATGCAATACTTTGTTTCTTAACAGAACAGTGAATCTCAACAGATGTTCCGTGATGAACCAATGGGGATGCTGTGAATAGAAAGATATTGTTCTATAGCGTAATCGTTTTCATCAGACAAAATTCTCAGGACTGCAGTTTATCTTACTTTACAGTTAACATTATATTCACTTCAAATTATCATGTTATAAAGATTTGTTTAAAAAATAGACACAAATATTTTGCAATAAAATATTCTCTTGCTTTTATGTACAATTCAAATTATTGACACTAAGTCATCTTATATCTTCAGTAGTGCAACAAAAGCTACGAATATTCTTCAGAAAAGAAACGTGAAGATAAGTGACTTTGACCCAAATTTGAAGTACCATGACCTAAAGGCAATGCTAAAAGATCAGTCCAGTAATCCAATTGAAAAACGCTAGAACTAAACCACGCTTACAAACTTCGTTGGAACGTATTTCCAGCTTATACTATAGTTTTAATTTACAGTTTATAAATAAGTCGAATTCTAAAATTCTCAGTTTGAAACAACTTCCGGGGAAAGTAAGAGATTCTATGATAATGAAGAAAATTGATTATTTCCGTACTCTATTTTCAAACCAAGAATAACAAATGTGAAATCAAACGATGTATTAATTTCCCAGTAGGAAGGTTTAAATCAAAGTGTTGGAATACTGTTTTGAAAGAGTCCAATAAAATAATTTCGAAAATTCAGTAATAAGTTCTCAAAATTATTGATAACTATACTTTTCTTGATTTTGCTGATAGTGAAATGCATTTCTCACTTTAATTTATCTTGGTCCCGTCTCCAGTCTGAGCATCTAACAATCATCCTATGGAAACAATTTTAAGATATAATTCGTTGGAACTTAACTCAACAGAAGGACAGAAATAAAAATATAACTTAGCTAATCCTTGAATCCTTGCTTCGTGCCTCTCGTCTTAAACATAAAACATAGAACAAATACAATTATATAGTATCGCTTTCTACTATATAGTAACAATTATATAGAACAAATATATAGTTATAAATAGTAACAATTATATAGAACAAATATATTATATTAGTAACGCTTTCAAAGGAAGTCGTTACTTGACACTCGCTAACAGTGAGACATATTGAGATTCTGTTTTCACATTTGGTATGGGGCCATTGAACACTATTTGTGAAAAAAGTTGTGATGTCGAGGTCAAAGGTCAAATATTTAACCCTGTATATCTCCTAAACAGCTAGACATGTTGAGATTCTGTTTTCACATTTTGTATGAGGGCAATGAAAATTATTTGTGAAAAAAGTGGTGACCTCGAGGTCAAAGGTCAAATTTGAAGTCAGTTTGCTAACTTCGCCCCCCATGGTCGTAGAACTGTGAAACAAATAGTGCAGTGTATTTTAGTCAGAGGAATATTAAATATAAAAACTGCATGATTCTACCTGTTGCCGCTATATGGCGGTTTGAATTTTTTGAAATTTCCTATCTTGAACCAATAACTATGAAAACCTCAAATTATATTATTTTGTTCAAGGTAATGCGGAATTTGAAAACAACTTCTCTCTACCTATTGTGGCTTCCAAGATATGTCGGTTTGAATTTGTCGAATTTTCGAATTTCAAACGCAGAATTGAGAAACTCGCTGATTATATGTTATTTGGGTCGGTAATGCAGAATGTGAAATTTGCTTTTTTCTACTACTTACCCTTTCCAAAATATAGCGTTTCGAATTTTGCTCTTTTGGTCCCAGAACAATGTTAGTGGGTTATATCACTTTTCTCCACCCTCAATATCAAACACCAACTTCCAGCTTACGAGACGGCGTATTCACATTTGTCGCCTTATGAATTCTAGAATTGATTCTTTTTTACGATACATTACAGTTGAAAGACTATTTTGTAACTGAATTATATGCTACAATGTCTCTTTCATAACTAAATAATTATGATCCTCGGAAGTGGTCCTTTGATGGCAAAAAGCACCAACAATTCTCAAAACTTGGGTCGGGAGACGTCTCACACGCGTTTCGTATGTTTTATTTAGCCATTCAAAACAAAAAACAGACATTTAATATTAGGGTAAATTCTACTTAATGTACACTTGTGTAAGTTTCTACTCGAGCCATCTCTCCAATACGACTATTTTCAAATTTCAATAACAGCGCAAAAATTATGTTCAGATACAGATACAGATACTGAATTATATTCAGCGTAACAAATACAGCATATTGGCACCATGGGGGGCAAGCCACCCGGAGACTATAGTTACGATAAAGGGCGCGCAGCCCCCAAAATTTTCCGAAAATAAAGGCGCAGACCATCACGTGGAAGCAGGTAGTGGTGAATGGCCAATGATTGTTCTCAACATTTTTTTTCGCTAGTTATCTGTTATTTTATTTCTCTTAGATTAAAATATTCTTTATAACGCTGATTTTCTTAGTCTAATGGAGCATTAACTTAGAGGCATGGCCTGGCAAGTGACCGGTATCATGTGCAGTGGCGGTATAAGACAAACTGAGCCCTGGGACAAGTGAACTTGATTAAAGTTAATACACCAACTCAATTGTTGGCGCATACTGCTACTACTGGCCGAAAACGCCTGCTTCTCCGTTATTCCCAATCACCCGAGAAACTATGGGCTCGTGGGAGATTTACTAGCCAAGACAGAGAACTTCTTGCTCACTCGCTATAACATATGCATGATAATGAATATTGAGATTGGAGACAGTCATGCTTTTCAACCACTCGATTACAGTCAAGTGCACATGTAAGAGTCCTGAGACGGCATACCTATTGCGTCACCGACCGACATCAAGGTGCTCAACTGATTTATTATAAAGAGCGATTATTCACTTGTGTCAACGACAGACGCCCAATGGAACGTTACCACCCACGAAAAAACACTGCGAAATAAATTCTGTCTGAACGCTGAAGGAATGTGGGAAGAATCTTGGTCAGTTGCTTATAGGTGTGATATATGCTTCTCATTCACGTAATAAACGTGACATAAAATGTCCCATCTTAACAAAGGCGCTAAAGGTATGTTCAACGGGTTGCTTATATCACAGGAAATTTCTTCATAAGTTCGGCTATCGCGAGGTAAATTAAATGTTTTAATGGAATCTCCCCTATGGTCGACAATCTAACTAATTACATAAACAGCAATAAAGACAAAAAGTAGTCATCTTGAATCTGCCTAGTCAGATGAACTACGAAATCGTACGTCATCAAATCTAGTCATCAAGAACTACTACAAAGTATTATAAAGTAGAACAGTGACTAACAATAATTCCATCTCAATATGAAAAACTTATCTACAGATGCTACGAAGACACAATATTTATCAAAATCTCTCAATGAAAAAATGGCCACTGAGATAAAACTGCAAATAAAAAACTACTAACAAGTAAATCAAAATCCAGTACAATCCTTGCTTTCTTGTTTACTCACCTATCACTCATCACCTGACAAAACGACAAGCGACTTCCAGACCTGTCTTCAATATACTCAATTTACTCTCAATAGACATAGTACTAATCAACAAACAATTTACAATACGCTTTGGCTGGGGTGGGTTTTCTGGTTGTTTGTGGGGTGCTGTCTTGATAAACCCTGCGCGAAATTCGATTTGTCTTCCAAATTATAATTAAACTCTCGCCACATAATAATAAATTTTCAAGGAGGAAAAGAACCTAAGATAGCCAGAAGTCCCGCCTGAAGGCTCTGCGGACCTAGGTATTTACATTACATTCTAGTGTCACTTCTTCCTCAACTATCTAACTAATTCGGCAACTGTGTTGTGCCAGTTCTTCAGTACTTATAACGTTTAAGGTTTAATTGAGCGGTCTTTATTTTTCGATGAGCGATTTTCGTAATATTAAAACCCGAACTCAATATGTGCTACATATAGAAACAAACATACATTAGTAATATATTTTTCAAACCATGATAATTGAATCGAAATGCACAAGAAAATAAAATCTATTTTCAAGGCATTAACTGTTAGTTCCAGTCTGGTAGGGTTTGCTGTTTCAATCAAATTCGTTCATCTATTGAGAATATGCCAAAGCGATCCTTTAGCAGAGCAAATATAAGTTATAATTCGTTCCGGGACTCGCAGTATAACATAATAATTCGTTGGCTTCATTCTTCTTTAATGCAGCATTGGCATAAACAATTCTGAAAATAAAAGAGGACAAAAACGGGCTAACATATAATTACTTGTACTAGCTGTATGGACGCATTATTAGGTTCTTACCAGGAGAAAGAGAAATAGCTAAACGTAGAGAAAGCAAAATGTAAAACAACACACTGAAACACAGAGGAGGAATCAAGATAAATTTAATAATTAAAAATAGAGTTATAGGGAAATGAAAAATTGAATTGAATTCAATTGTTGGCCTTTAGGCATCAGTGGCTCAGACCAAGGAAAGTAAATACGGTTGCCATTTTCTACTTCGCGATCAACATCAAGAACGTTTAAATTCTGAATAAACGAAACTGTTATGTTGCTAGTAATAGTTTAAGATTGAGAAGTCTACCACATCAATATAAGATGCGAATGGCTGAAAATAAGGTCTTGAGGTAGATATACCAGAAAAAGTGACTGGAGAATGAAGGAGACAGCATTAAGAACTCCAGAGAATGTACAAATCGATTCACCCACTGTTATTGGAATAAAAATACACAATGGTTAAAATGGGCATGTCGTTTTATTTTATATTATTTTAAGGCCTTTAGACAACTATGGCTCAGGCCGTATGGATGATGATGGGATGAATTGGTGGAATGAAGAAAGTAGGAGGAAACGGGAGAACCCCGAGAAAGCCCACGCACACGGTGTTTATCCACCACAAAACCCACGTGACATGAGCAAGGATCGATTCGACGACCCCTAGCACTAGAGGTGAGCGCTGTACCAATTGAGCCACCGTGGTCCCCATAAGCATGTCATGTAGCTCGGGTAGGGCAAACGAATATTATGTACGAAAGAGATCGAGAAGCCGTGGGGAAAACGGCGGATAAGCTTTTGGGAAGTCAATGTCAGAACAGATTTTCGAAACGTGGATATTCGCGATAGAAGCTGCTTTTATCTTTGTCAGTCGAAAAACCGGAATCACTTGGCGAACGTTTATTACTTGTGTGTGCATTAATGCATAGGATTAATTAGTATATTAGAAAGGAGTCTAAATGTTTAATCTACTTAAAAGGACCGAAAATACTTGATTAAAATATAAATTATATCTGTCGCGCGCACCCTATTTATAAGGAGTTATCCATTCATATCCGTTAAAATAATTTGTTATCGTTCGCGTGCCGAACTGTTTACCCATAAACTTAAGCAAAAATCATGAAGTTTTCTTTTTCGTCCACAAGTACAGCGGAAAGGCATTACAATATTTGAACATCCAAGTGTATCCAGATGGAATGGAATTAGTTGTTTTTGAAGGCAAGAAAAAAATCACAAACGCTTCACAACTACATAAATCACAAAAGTGTGATTAGTTTCAACACTGTACCATGCCTATTATCCATCATTATTTATATTGTACGAACGTAAAGGATTATTTGTGTTTACAAAACATTTCTTCTCTAAATGCTTTCCACAAGTAGAATATGGAGAGGTCAGACTGAAAAGTATTACATACTATTACCGTGATCACAATTAAAATTGCTAAAGCAAGGAGCAAACCTCGAATTAATGCATAAATTGCAGAATATGTAGAGTATATAAAGATAAAAAATAGATTAGTATGACAGCTCCGTGACGTATCAGAGAGCCAGATATGCCATACATTAAAAACAATCGCAGACAGGCCATGCAGTGATAGTGCAGTAGTAGACGACTATTTTGGTAACGTGAGTGTGCGAGTATATGGTTTATATACGGATTGTCAACAAACGCGCAGATTTCCACTGTTGATCGCGGAAAAATTGTGGCATGTCGAGAGTTGGTGCTCGTATCGGATAGACTGCGTGCATCGTAGATAGTGCAGTACCGGATAGTGCAGTGCAGTATCGGACAGATAGTGCATCGCATATAGATAGAACCACGAAGGCACTACGCAACGACATACTGGATCCAAATGGCTGCCTCACACTACAGGCCGCGAGAGCAGACGGCTTTTGCCTATGGTTCTGGCGGATCAAGAAGCTACATTCCAAAACAACTTTCGCACGAATTAGCGGATATTACATCCAAGTATCCCTGGGAACAGTTCTACGTCGTTTGGTACAGCGAGATATATTTGCACAGCGCCCATTGTTGCGGTTTCCGACGACTGACCAGAAATAGTGTCATGGCGTCGCGTATGGAGAGCCAAATGAAAGGACATCATTTTAAGACGAATCCCGCTGCTGACAGCACCATGATGCTGTCCGCCTGTTTATCTATTGATGCACTAGGCTGGGCGACGCGTACATTTGATTCACCAATTCTGTCAGGCACCGGGTGTTCTGGTGAAGTGTGCCATTGGATTTAGCGCCTGTTCATGTCCCTACGTATTGACGGACATCGGTACTGCCAGTCAGCGGTACATGGACACTGCATTGGACCCAGTTGTGTTGTGTTTTATGCAGGTGCTGCCTTGATCCATTCTAGCAGGATAATGCACGAACCCATGTGGCACGTGATGTCCTATCCTTCCTGGCTGGACACTTCTTCCCTTGGGCTCCGCGTTCACCTGCTATCTCACCGATTCAACGCGTCTGGTGGTTAATTAAACGACCCCCTCCAGTTTCAATTCATTGGGTGTAACATCGTGTCAAAGATGTATGGCTTGACATATTACGGGAGGACATTGAAGTGTTGCAACCGCTCTGAACGCCTATTGTGAAATCTGTCCCCACGTTGTTTCTTATCGCACAGTATGTTAATTTTAATTCTTTGCGTCTTGTGTCTTACGGTATGTATCTATTAAATTTGGGCCACTATTTTATTTCCTTCTTATCCATGCAATTTACCGGCGAGCAGTGTATTAATTTCCCTGCAAACGTCTATATGAGGGAAGTTATATTGATTAACTTGTTAAAATTATAACTATTTAATGGTTTATGCTTTAACAGGTTACTAAAGCTACTGAGACGATGATGATTAAAGTGTGGTAAATATAATGTCAATTTCTATCTACTGTTTCATTAAGTGCTAGTAAGTTTTAATTAAGACTACAAGCAGACCTTTCAGTGTGTGCTGTTTTTATTTTGTTCTCGCTAATGCAATAATAAGCTACTCAACTTACGCCACTGTCAGCAATATCGTGTATTCATTATGATCAGAATATGCAATTAAACGACGCGTAAGATTTGTATGCTAATTCTATCAGAGGTGCTCTTACCTGAAAAGATCGTGTTAAATTTCAATATGGCGTATGGGCAAAACAAGGTTGGGTGTTACTTTTATAGAGAAAATAGTACTTGGCCTTGACAAGTGCAACACCAAACTTTTAAATTTAGATTTTTCACTTTAATTTAAATTTTAGTAATTCTGACGAAAACATTCAAAATACGTCAAAATTGGACCAAGTGTACATGGGCAAAATTCATCACAGGAAGTCGGCTGTACACCTTCCATAACGATAGAAATGCACGATTTGAAGTGATAATATGTAAAAGTATGAGAGGTTTCAACTAAAGTAAGTATCCTTATCGTGATATATTGCGATGTTTTCCACGTATTGGACAGAGTGTACATATCAACAGACAAACAACTTGAGGTCTGTATCGTAGACAGTAAACAAACAGGTTGCACTGTACAGACACACAGGCAGAAAACTCATACCTGTATAAAGCGAATAAAGATCAGGAACACTTGTCATATAGACCAATGTGCAGATATTCTCTAGAAACAGAGAATGCGTCTTGGTGTGATTAGAAGATCCAGGCTCCAAGTCTCACCTCACACTGGGAGTTAGTACACATATAATGAAATAAAACTGCTTGAATATTTCATTCGAATACAACACTTCTAATTGGTTAAAATGATGTGTAAAAATGATACAAATTGAAAAGTCAGATTAGATGCCTATTTCAATTCTCTCTCTCTCTCTCTCTCTCTCTCTCTCTGAATTTATATAAAAGAACATATATAAATGTGCACTATAATATAATCATTTTAACGCCGCGCCGTAGCCTCTCTACGCACACACGAAACAATAAAAATTGCCTAATATTCAGCCCAAGGATACTAACGATATCCGTGCTTCTCCATCAACAATTATACAAGATAGTTCCCTCTTTCCTGGTAGGTGTCACAAACATGGTGAGCATCAGATAATTATATGTTATACTAGTAAACTAACGAATTAAACAGGACAATTGGAGAAAGTGAAAACGATTATTTTTACCTACGAAGGACGGTTAGTATTATTCCATTGCATTTAAATTAAATGATTACAGCTGGTGTTATGTATAACGTTTACACAATTCATTCACATGACTTTTATTATAAATTGGAGAGTAAATAACTTTTATTATTTGCTGCTCCTTCCATCTCTGTTCGATTTGATATTTTTGGAGAAGCACTAAATGGGTGCATTATGCCCGTGCTTCACTTATATTATATTTATTTCCTATTTGAGAAGAATTTATTCAAAACAATAATTTCCATGTTGTCGGTTTACAAATAAAACGAAATATGTAAACAATATGAATTTTTGCGTGAATGCAGTTTTTCCGTTAATGTGTCAGTAACATTTTTCGAGTGTGCTTTTGTCTATCTCCTACGAAAAACATTTATTTTCCCAATTCAAATTTACTAGATTCATCTCTCAAAATTATAACAAGTTATATTTTGTTATCCTTTTCAAAGCCATAAATATTGTTACGATTATGCTATCTGATATTATACTGCTAGTCATCTGAGGTTAGATGATACCCGTACACTTACATCCATACAATGTAATTTTATTCTTTCAAGTGAGCACCCCATCACTTTCCCTAACAAATGAAAATAAAATGAATTAAATAATCCTAAAAATAAGAAAACCCCCGTTACGTAAATTACAAAAAACACACCAACACCTACAAATATAGTCATCGATCTGAAAAGTTTGAGGATTGCCACATTCATTAAACAGAGGGGTGGCATTATTGCAACCTATTCTTTTTCTTCAACATTATATCATATACGAAGGTTCTACGTCTGGTACTTAGAGAAGTTCATTCGTAGCCACGCTCTTTATCCAAAAATAAAAGTAGTTAAAAGAAGACAAATTGACCGTCAATAACAATTATTCATTCATATATGTGAATTTGACTACCATTTGTGTTATCAAGTGTTAAGAAAAATGTAAAGAAATGTGTTGACCTTTTGAAACAGATATATGCTCGACTCTTTTTTATCTTCTCTTGTATGATGAGAGTTTCTTGAAGCCCGTTCATTAATAATTTTATTGATAGGAGAGTGACAAAGAAAAAATAAAATAAACAAGTCTTTCAGAATTTCCAACTTACACACAAATTCATATACTTACACACAATATTCATGTAGTTGAAACGAACAACTCCGTTGCATGGAGCTGAATAAATGTATACTTTTCTTAACAAAGAAATCAAACAAATTCATTATTTAAGGTTATAACAGCTATGCCTTTGGTATTTAATATCCAATGTTACTTAGGTGACCAGAGGTTTAGCTAAGGAAGTAACAGAAAGAATATAGTGTATTTTGAATTATATTTATCAGCTTTAGACATTTAGGGTTCAGGGAAAGGATTCAGGAAGGTTTTGGCCATGGCCTATGTTGAATTGACATCCCGGCATTTGCCTCGTGTGACTGAAGAAAAATCCTGGAGAACCCACGGGAATCGAACAACCCACGACCTCCCGAACTCAGTCTGTACCACAAGAAATCGGAACTGAGGAGATCAAATTTTAATATTCATTCTATCTGTCTGAAAATTCTAGGCAGGAGTGTCCTTCTGCGCTTTGCTCTTACTATTGTTCCGACATTATCTTACCATTCTCTACAAGATGTATGTTATTAATATTAGAAAGAGCTATACGATGACGTCAAGTACGATAAGATAGGCGTTTTCGTCTTCTGGCCTCGAGTTTCCTGCAAACGACAAAGGAAAACTCCAGTGGGTGTTGTCTAGTTGAATGGTCATATTACATACTAAATTCATTAGTTACTCATTTATTTTTTTAAACAATAGACTCGCCTTATCAATAACGTTTTCGCTAGGATTTTATAAATTCTCTTGAGGACAGTTTCAACATATTTGATGCAAATTATTGGTGAAATAACTAGAAACTGTGGATATTTTCTCCACCGAAACATGTGATGTAGTCTTATGTTCTACATAAAATATACATGTGATAAGTAACAGGTAAGGCATTGCTATACACAAAACGCGATGTCATTTTACAACACAAAGAAGTTCTAAATAGTACCTATAATGTTCTATTTTAAGTGGCCTGATCCTTGCTCAGCCGAAGAAACCAGTGAAAAAAGACTTTGTTGTCAGTCGTTAACCAAGATTGAAAGACATTTCGTACTTCCTTTAAGCTCAACGAATATTCCAACCTATAGACCTCCTAATTATGACATAATCGTTAGAGAAAGTTGATGTATGGGTGACAAAACTTTAAGGTGGACGATCAACAATATATCTTTTTTTTCGATTACTTCCTTAGTTTTCTTGCAAACAATCAAAAAACGAACTCTTATTTAATACGGTCGTAAACAAAACACAAAACATATCGTAATGATTATTGCTACTGACAATAAACATTTCAGAAATTTTCATCTGCTGAAACTTCTGAGTTGTGTGGATGTTTCTTGATATAATAGATTCGAACACTCCAGAATTTATCTTACAAAAAGAAACAAAACATTGTAGAAATTTTCTATCCGTACTGACTTGACATCACATACAAAAATTAGTTTACGAAAACGTACTAAATTTCAAACACAAAATGAAAAGGAGGAAGTAAAGAATGTAAATATATTAAAGAAAACGGAAGTGTTATCAAAGGAGAAACATTGTAATATTACAAAGTGATCTGAGGACATAAGAGAAAACTAAACATATTTCTCCTTACGCAGATTAGCGAACGGACAGCAGTGGTTCTCCGTGCGCGCTACTCATTTGCAAATGAATGCTGGTCTTGTACTTTAGTTTTGCTCTTTGCTTCTAAATTACTCCCTTAAGACACGTTAAAAAAATGAGGTATGGAGTCCCTTTCTTTTGGGTAATAATGCAATATCATGTGTATCGTCTTGTTGAAATCACTCTTCTAGGAAACGCGCCGTTGTATCCGTTGAGAAAAGTTTCCTCGGCGAGCACTCTATCGTAAGTAGTGGAATCGTCTCATTTGCTGGTTTCGGTGAGCCACTGCGCACCGGCGTGGATGGGGTATCGTCTGAGATAAGTGGGAAGTACTTGATTGGACAATAGTCATCGGAGTCGTCACTCGTCTTTTCTTAGATCGTCATATTGAATGATGTAATTTGTCGAAGAATCGTTGCTTTGATGTCAAAAAGATTTCCTAATCAATTTGATGTATTGGCCTTTCGAGTTAAATTTTGTACACAAATATTGTCTCTAGGTTCTAATCGCTGAAGTAAACAGTTTGTATCATTATACTTCTTGTGTTTGTCGGATTTTTCGAAATTCTGCATGTGCTTCTTTTCATACATATTCCAGCTGGGCGCGACTTCTGTTGTTCCCTTTAGAGATACTTCTGAGTTCAATGTCGATAGGTAAAGTTGAGTGAAATGCGTACAAAGGAAAAACAGATTCTGAACTATTTAATGATGCTCCTAAACGTTGAAAATAATTCTTGCCACTTACATATATGATGGCTAAGATGACTTTTTATTTATGGCCTATGGCTATTTCCGATTAAACAGGTATGAAATCGCTTTACGTCTCCAATTTGAAAATAGGCTTATGTTGGACAAAATAATAGGTTGTATCCTAGCACAAAGTTGTTTCATCTAAGATTACTGGATAACTGACGATTTGTTCACTGACAAAAAGATACGCGATATTCCAAAACGTAGAAAAAAGTATCGCACTAAAGCATCAGCTATTGTTTCTGCCGGAAGAGTTCGAAAGAGTACAGTGATCAAAACGGGTGGTAACTTCGATGATACTCACTATATCGCAGAATGACTTGTTCGGCACCGAAGGCCCTTTCGTATCATTGAGCGTCCTGATAAACGGAATAGACGACCATTTAGTTTTCGGAAGGGTATGTGGTGGATTCAGATTGAGATCTGGACAGCTGGCTGGCCATAAAAAATGTTACTGAATTGAAGAACAGTTTTTTCACATGTCGGAGATAAAATAGGTTTACCAAAATAGAAAGTACTTGTGACCGACTAGTTACAAGTCACGGGACTATCATTATGAATATCGAAAAGAACTTTGTTCTGCAAGATTTGAGGAATGGAACTAGAAAATGTGTCGTGTTTGTCAATTAATGTATCATGTACAGAGTATTGTTTCGAAGCAGAAATGGTTTTCAGCTTGTTGGAATGAGGATATTTAAAACCGATTGCGGGTTTTCCAAGATGGCGATAATTGTACAAAAGTGAACTTAATTTCACTATTTTTTAAGTTTTCCCTGTTCTATGGAAAAATAAAGAAAAGTGAAATCAGAAATATCCTTTTCTTCTTCTTCCGGTGATAAGCTGACGGGGTTTGTATTCATCAGTCATCACCTTTGTTTCTTCCTTAGAGATGGCAGATTTCAAAATGGAAATCCTGAAAAAATGATTCAAACCATGCTTGTTTCTCTGAAAAGTTCCTTGAACTTCATATGTATAGCAAGGCATTATTTTCAGTCATAACAGTGAACTTTGCTCTTAATAGGTTTTGAAAATTTTGGAGATGTAGTAATTTACAGCGGCTTAAATATATAAGACAGAATTCAGTATGCTGCATTTTGGTAGTGGTTGATTGCCAAAAAGTTCGTGAAAATGACGACAAAAGGTCTGACAGCTTACTCTTAAGGCGAAAGTCTCGCGCTTATCTTGATCGTGTTAAAATGGGGGTTTTAACGACGTCAAAAGAGAGATCTTAACGACGTGCCTTCCCATCAGTAAAATACATATATAGCTAAAAATAACTTATAACAGTAAACAAGCAAAATATATAAAATACAAATGCATAATCATAACATTCACGCAGAGTGTATGGGAGGGGTAAAGTTAGTTACCCTATCCTAATCTTTGACGGGCAAATAACATTCAACGCTTTACCCTATGAATACCAAATTTTACCTACTTTAAAATCACCTAGATCCATGAACGTTTATAACGGGTTTGAAGGGAAGAAAAAAAGCCTTATTCTCTATCATAACAAATCGCAACAGTACAAATTTTGGCAAATAACTAGCTACCATCAAAAATATATTGTCCGGAAAGCGAATAGTACAAAATTGCTCCACAGGTGGTACTCAGTTTTGCGTTGCAAAAGTAAAGAAGACACAAGGATTGACTTTTTTATTTTTGAGTACAAATTAAGAAAGAAATGGCATGGGACTACATAAAACTGTTTTGGAAGTATCTGAAACCACAGAATGTAAAGTGAAATCAACAATATACCTACAGATGCAGCGGCTGATGAAAGTTAAGGAGGCAATTGAATGATACCAGAGACTTTGTGCTCAAGTCAAAAAAATGACCAAGGTATCTGTTGAAGCTCGTTGTTAGCTTTTATACCTATTTTTGGGCGCTTGGCAGGCAATAATTCCCGGATTGCTTTCAGCTCCGTGGTTTGCCATTCGAGCCCTGAATTGATGCTTGTGTGCTGACTGTAGCCCCCTCAGCGTCGATAAATCGTTGGAGTGTTTGGGCATGTCAACAGCAGGGTTCTCATCGTATGATAGAGGTATTACGTCTGAACCGAGGAAGCGGGAGAGTGACGTCAGCATATATTTGGAGACCCATGAAGCAGGGATTTCGATAGTCAGTGTTTGCGTTCTCATCTTCATTGCATTGGGATTTAAGACCACTAGAAACATTATACTATCCGATAGACTGTGATAGGTGACATATGTATAAGAACCATCCGATAGACCGGGATTGGATACATATGCAAGAACTGAATTTTTGATAAAATAAAAACGTTCAGTTTGCTTTTATTAAAGAAGTAATTTACAAAGAGAAGAAGTGTAAAATTAGTAAGCTAAAGTTCATCGCAGCAGTTAAGTATTTAAAAGTTGTAGTAGGAACAGATTTCAGATTGAACAGTAAGACTGTAGTATGCTATTACTATCAAAAAGTGTCAAAGAGAGTATTTAAACAGTGTTGAGTAATTGGACTACGTGTCGTGAGCAGTGAATCCAGACTGATCTAGAATGATTGCATTATAAATTAGTGATAGGACAGAAATTTGTACGATAGAGATATCCGCAGGAAGACATCTAATACAGTCCGAACTGAATGAATAAGTACCGTTCATGTGAAAAGCCATTACAAGATACAGTTACGAGAAAACCCTTATTACGTTTCATACAGATAGAACTTTCTCTGAAATTCACTATTCTATACAGAATAGGTTAGTTCTTCAAAAATCAGTATTCTCTATATAGTTATATATAGTACGATCGTAACATCCATTTCATCTTCATTTAAAATTTCTATTTTATCCTTTCATCTTCAATTATATCTCTATCAATATTGCAATCATTTCACACACACTTGTATGAGAACACATACTAGCAAGTATTTGTCATAAAAGGAACTGTGTGATATACATGAGAATTCATACAAGTGACAAGCACATTATACTAACCGTATATCGCTTTATTAGTGAACAGAGTGTGTTATTTTGAATTAAGAAGAGGTGTTCAATAAATATATTGCGAAGATTATTAAAGACTGAGTTCAAGAAGAAGTAATATATTAATAGTATTCATATCCAGCAAACTACATACAAGCATTTTGAAAGGGATGTATCTTCAGTGTGTATGAATCTCGAGAATAAAGAAGTTCAAAATATTATTTTGTAATAAACTCCAAAATTATAAATATTTGTTTCATTTCTCAAGAAAGCATTCCATACAACCTCGTTGAATCTCACTTAAGTAAAGATAGAGTTAGTAATAAAATCACTAACGATATTAAATATAAAGTGCTCCTTAATCGAATATTTTTACTGCAAAGGTATCTTAGCATCGCGCAGAGTTTCAGTACCAGACAATTGTTCTTATTCAACAATTCTACTCGCTTTCGAAACAAACCCAACCGCCACAGGTTGTATCCATCTGCATTCGCCTTGTGCAAACTTAATCTTTAAATAGTAAAGGTAAACCTGAGGTGATATTTTGGTGCTTTAGAGCGTACCTCATATTATAATTGATAGTCAATAAAGGATGACTCTCATATTGAAAATAAAGCTGATTTTACTAGACCCGCAGATATATAGGGTCTAGCCAAAGATGTCTGACAAATAGAATCAGTAGGATGCGTTTGACTCAATCATAGCCTAATCAGAGTGTCACCTATCAGTGGTGATTGAAGGATGTCGGGGACAGGACTGGAACCCAGACTGTCCTCTGGGTTCTAATGATGTATTTCATGTCTGTCAAGCTCAATACTCAATGACTGACCAATGAATGATCCTTGTTGTCATACTATCTGTTTTGTTTTGTATGGGTCTTTGTGATACAATACCTGAAGACTGTGCGAAAAAATAAACTTGGCAAGCAAATCGCACGAAAGTACAAATTCAACCCTACTACATCAGGCCCAGTGGTATGTTCTCCCAGCATTTGATTAAACATCTAATAAAATGTTGATTGTTTTGTTTTTAATTCTCAACTGCAAAAAATCGTCCTCGGAACATACGTAAAATACAAGAAGTTCGGACAACTGACTGCTATAATCACTAAATGATGTCAGTTCCCTAGAACAAGAAAACTGGTAACTAACGTAGTGAAACCAGTTGTTGCTGCTAAAGACAAATGTCTTTGCTTTTGACAAACAACAGGAATTTGATTTACCCGCAGAGGCTCAAGAATCCACCTTTCCGCTGCTATTTATGCTACAATTAATACCACAACTATTACTGTTACTAATAATACTACTGCAAATACACTACAATGCTTTAAAATACCAAATAAAAATATATTTTTTTTATCTACTACAATCCAAATTTAAATTTACAAATTGATGTTACTTATTTATTTCTTATCGTTGTTTAATTTAGCGATGGAAGCAACGTCCTTAGCTATATCATTGTTAGCTATAGATGTGTTTAGCAATGTGTTTAGCTATAGATAGTAATAACCCGATTGTGAAATTAATATTAATTATACAAAAAAATAATAGATGTAAGAAGAAGGGTTTTGTTTATTTTCTTCAACTTGATTCCTAACAAGAAAGCAAATCAAACAAAAAGTGATTGCCGTTTAATAACGGCATAGAAGCTCCGCCTTAGCATTGGAAATCTTTCATTAAAAATTTATATCTAACAGAGTACATTATCTTCTCTAGCAGATAAAGGAGAAATACGGTATGTTATGATAAAAACATGTATTAAAGCTATTCTGACCTTTTCAAATTGTTGAAACGTTTATACATGAAATTTTCAAAGAGGCAGTAGTGGGTGTGTTGTGCATTGACGTTAGCCAGCGACGCAAACTAGGACACCGTTCCGCCTACTCCTCGAAAACTACCTAAACTTGCCGAGTGACTGAAGGTTGTCGAAGCGTCGTTTTTTTTAAAAATGTTACTTAAATGGAACAGAATACTATACCTCTATGATATTTAACTATACTGTATTTTGATAATACATTTAAAATGAACTAAGAGTGAATACCACCGGCATTTGTTTTAAAATCAAATGTTATTTAAATGAAATATTATCCTGTGATATTTAACTATATTTTGATAAAACATTTGAAATTAATTAAGACTGAATGCCACCAGTCTTTTTTTAAACCAAGTGTTATTCAAATGAAACATTATCCTATGATATTTGACCAGGAGTGTAACAAAAATTGTTGGGTCCATCTGCAAGAACAAGAATGGTTCTTCTCAAATAAAAACACAAGTCGAGGGCGCTACCGACTAGGCTACGCAGGAGCTCAATGCGTTTATATATATA
>JAGDQP010015226.1:30030-43261 GCA_022664845.1 Lepisma saccharinum | reverse complement strand
CTGCAGTGCACTGCGCCACATGATGCAGATATTCTCTCATACTCCAGAGCGATGCGTCCGAATGGGGAAACTTCCAGATTGTGCCTGTATAACATGCTCCTGGCAGTGCTAACGTTGGTGGGACACGCAGGAGTATTGGAAGTTGGCGCGAGGAACTAGGCTCATCCATATTCCATTTCACCACTTTTTAAGGTGGAAGGAGTTGACTGGACAGTTTGCACCCCTGGTGCTTTTGCTCGTATTTCGCATCATTTTACACTTGTGTAATGTATATACTCGCTTCGCCTCATTGGGGCGATGCCCCCAGAATTCCAAGATGGCCTCGCTGGGGCGCACCCCTTTATCGCAATCAAGCTCCAGCTGGGAACTTTACCCTAGTAGGGGAGGCGAGCCGAATTTATTCTAACCTACTCGTAATGGTACACCTTCATACCAAATTTCGTTTCTCTAGCTTCAGTCGTTATAAAGTGGGGCTTAGGCGGGCATTTTGGATAAAAGATAGACACATTTTTAACGTTTTCTTATATTTTCGTGACATACTCGTGATGATACACTGTCATACCAAATTTCATTTCTCTATCTCGAAAGATGTGAAAAATGGTATTTCAGCTGCCATTTTGAATCAAAGATGGTGAATTTTTTAAAACGTTGTTATGTTTTCCTAAACTACACTTGATAATACATCATTATGTCAAATTTCGTATCTCTGGCTCAAGCAGTTGGAAAATGGATTTATGACGCCAGCCATTTTGGATCCTAGATGGCGTCCATTGAGATATTTTGTAATATTTTCATAATCTACTAATAATGTTGTGCTGTCAAACTAAATTTCATTATTCTAGCGGCAGCCGTTTAGGCTGAGTATTCTTTAAAATTTTAGGGTTGGCGGCCATTTTGAATCCAAAATGGCGACTTTTTCAAATTTTGAAAACGTTTTCTTAATTTGCTATCAATGATGTAGTTTCATACCAAATTTCATTGTTCTATCTTTAGTCATTTAGGCTGTGTATTCTTTGAAATTTTAGATTTGGCGGCCATTTTGAATCCAAAATGGCGACCTTTTCAAAATGTCGGAATTGTTCCTTTATCTACTTATCATCCTCTACCTTCATACCAAATTTCATGTTTCTAGCTTACTCCAAACACCCTAAACAATATGATGAGTGAGTCAGTCAAGTCAGTCAGTGAGTGAGTCAGTTAGCCTAAAATGTGCAATTTCAGGGGTCCACAACTAGAACATAGTTTGAGATACGAATATGAAATTTTGTACATCTGCACATATTTACCATATCTCCTTAACGGCAAAAGCTCATATCCCTATCTTTAACATCTTTTTTCTTACGGGCCACCCAAATCGTCGATGTTGCCGTAAACTCTTGTTCCTGTATAACATGCTTCTGGCAGTGCTGACGTTTTCTGACGTGAATAACTTGGCTCATGCACTGCCGTGCATGTTGAAATGAAGTCAAAAGTCAGGAAAAAGTACAAAATCTACCATTGGGTCAGGAAATTTACCCTCAGGGGCTCATATCTGTGTCAAGATGACAGAACATCCTTTTCACAAAGTTTTGAAACATATCTCCAAGACAAGCAGAGAATTACCAGGCTCGATGATTTCTATGCTTCCCTTCTTTCAAATAACAACAACAAAAACTCTTCACTGTGAAAAGTGGTAAAGTTTAATATTTTCCCAAGGAAATGCTACAGCTGAGAGTGGTTTCTCTATCAACAACTCTGCTCTTATTGAAATCCAATGTGAACATACAATAATAGCACTGAGGAGAGTGCATGAAGCTGTTATCAACAGGAAAGAAATCCATAGTATTGTCATCATACAGAAAATCTCATATATGCAAGATATGCTTGGAGACGATATGAAGATTATCTGAAAACACAGCGTAATGCTAAGAAAATAGAAGAGAATAATCCTGTAAAAAAAAAAAGGAAGATCAGCAATGAAATAAAGGAACGGGAAGATGAACAAAAGAAGCTGAGAGAAAAATCTGAAACGTAGCAAGACGAACTTTCTCAGAAAATCAAACTTTTGCGGAAATCGCAAAATTAACATCTGTTTATATTGTTGAAACTTCTGTTTTCGTTCTGATGATATTGTTTAATTATTGTAATAGTCTAATATTCATTGCTTATATTAATAGAATTTATTCATATGTATGTTGCAGTTATTAGTATTTTCTTTGGCTTGACGTACATAACATGTTCATGACGAAAAAAAAATGTAAATTTGGGTTATTTTAATTAGTACCTTTCCAAAATGATTTAGTAAAATCTTTGTTCCTGTAATTATTTTGTAAAAGAAGTAATAACATCATAAAATTTGCTACTCAAGTGAGAGATGGGCAGCTATGAGGCTGGTGGAAGCTGCATGTAAAAGAAAACAAAATATTTTGCAAAAGTTAAAATTGGGTAGTCTGAGAGTCAGGAATGCTTTAAAAATCTGGTCAGGAAAGGTCATGAAATTTAAGTTCAAAAATGTTGTGGGCACCCGGTACAAATTAGGAAAAGCTATGATGATGTGTCAATGCCCAGATATCTGAATATATGAAACTCAGATCCGGATTGTGATAATTTTGATTATATATCAAATTTTGGAGCGGGTCTATGCTTGGGACCCGGCCTGACCCGGTAACGCGATTTAGGTCTCCTCACACGGTGAACAAAGTAGAGTATTTGATTATTTCCTTACGTTTCAGGGGAGACCGAGATCGCAGGTGTTATCCACCAGAGCACGAAAATTACGAAACTGGAGCTCATTATTCTCAGACCGGGTTAATCAGGTCAAGTTTTAAACCGGATCACGTATATACTTGTCAGACCGGTCACCAAAACTTACCTGGTTTCAGCTCTGCCGTGCTACTTCCTCTATATAAGTTATTAGTTGTTTTTTTTTTTTTTTAGAATTTCAGAGGAATTCAATATTTTAATATTCCGATATTGTTAAGTATATTGATAATTTTCGGTATTCCTCCAGCAAGCCAGAAGACGTAAGCCCGACATCGGTAATTGGTCGGCGAAGCTCGGCCGACGAGCGAGCCGACGTAGGGTTTTGAAAAATCCCGACCACTTGCCGACTTCGGCGGGCAGGCTTTGGGCGGGGTTACGCCTCTATGCTGACTCCGACGGCGACCCGGAAGATGGCCCAACGACAGCGACGGCGGCTCGGAAATCTGCCCGACGATCAATCGCCACTTATGAAACGCGCCGACCAGGCACGTATCCAGAATTTGGTTTTAGGAGGGGTCCAAGGGGTTCTGGGGGAGTCTAAAGTGTGTCTGGGCATGCAATGTAATAAGCCTATATATAATTACGCCTTAAGTTATACTATTTTCCCATGAAACTGTGATCTTGGGGAGTCCGGATTCCCCGGACCCACCCCCTAAATACGTCACTGGCGCCGACCATTCCCGGACTACTAGTTGGTCGGGCCGCCGTCGGGGTCGGCATTTGGGTTGCTGGGTCGGTGTATCGATATTTCGGTATTTTCGGTGTTATCGGTATTTTGATATTTCGGTATCATCGGTATTTTGATATTTCGGTATTTTCGGTTTTTCGATATTTTCGCTATTTTCAGTTTTTCGGTATTTTCGGTATTTCGGTATGGGTGATACCGAAGTTTCGGTATTCCAAAATATCGATACCGATTTCGGTATATCGATATTTTTGATAGCCCTAGGCCCTAGTTTATTAACTTCCTAAACGACAAGAAAGCTGAAAGAAGTGCTAAACAGGGGAAAGGAAGGTAGTAGGTATGGTTGCATTCTACAACGAGAAGAAACAACTGAAATATACCCTTAGTAAACCGTAGCACAAAAACTCCACGTCAACATTTTTGGTTAAACTATCATTATAGATTCCCCTTCTGGTCTTAATTTTGTGCAAAATCATTTACAGCAACATATAAAGCAAATGAAAACGCTTTCCGCATTCTAATACCGAAGATTCTGGAGTCGAATGCCAATTTCGGCTATCTTCATTTGCTTTCTCGATTATGATTTTCGTCCTAATGGAGCCCGTATTGTTTAAGGATGGAACATATTATTTATTGAATGGTTCAAGTTGGGAAACTGAAGTGGAATGTAGGTGAAAAAATCAACATGATCTCCGTCGTCATGAAAATATACACTATTTTCAGTTCTATCTTGCTTGTACGGTCGTTCGATTCCAAGATTCCACCACAAGGCCAGGTTGAGATTCTCCTCGTTTCTTTCTCCGTCACAATGATGAATGTCGGGAACATACCTTGCTTTTATACCAGATTAATGTTGTCCATTCCAGATGCTACTGGCAATTTAAAAGGGAAAGACATGAAGACCTATACCCTTAGCTTGACCTAATGGTCATTTAAGCAAGAATTTCACGTTTTACGACTGATACCTCGCTGGTTATTTACTGTTAAAAGAACACCTTTAGCAAATCACACATAATGGGTAACCCTGATAGGTATACGTAAGCACAAAATGTTTGAAAACTTTCTTCCAGACAAATGGTCAGTACAGAATGTTTCACTTCTCCTTAAATAATTTTCATTTTCAGTGAATTTCAATTTCTCATTACATTCCTCTCTTGTTAAGGCCTGCTTAATTCTTCCTGCATTGAGCCTAAAACAGATTTAGCTATTTAAAATAACTCGGACCGAAGTTTCCTATCACCGCATCAGAAAATACAACAACCGTTAATTCTCATCTTTCTAAAATAAGCCTTAAAGATAATATTTCATTGTAACATATTTTGTAGTAACATTTAGTAAAATTCGCCAAATCAACTGCTCGACATATATGAATAGAGGTATAAAGGTGCCGACTCACGTGTCCGCGTTTCTGCGTGGTAAAACAAGCAAACAGTGATATCCTTGCCTGTATAAAATTTAAGTAATATGATTCCACGTCCGTTTGTTAGACACATGATATACTAGTAAATATCAAATTCGGAGTAAAGGGAAGAGTAGCGCAAGAATTCTACTCACAAAAGAAGTGATATCCATATTGCGAGTGACTTTCTTTGTGTCACTATGGCGGAAGTGTTTCCTTTGTAATACAATTAAGAGACTTAGTGTCATATTTATGAATCACTCCCACGAGCTAGGTGGCTCCCAGAACCATATCATTTCAATGCTCCTGGGAGCAACACACCTATTGGGCGTGATTCATAAATATGACTCTTAGTATCTTCCCTTCCGCCAGAGTAGTCCGTGAACCTAAGGAAACAATGAAAGCTCCAAAAGAGATGTTTTTTTTGAAACAATTACAATCTTGCAACTTATATTTTCATGAGTTGAGATTTAATTTCAAAGTACTTCTTTTAATGCTGAACATTTAACACCGTAAAAACAAGAGAACATTATACATCTCGTTTACATGAGGCAATATAAACCCCTTCTAACTTCATTCTTTACAACAAAAAAATATTTCGAACTTTCGAGAGTAACATACCGGAAGTTCTTTAGCAAGCAATTGAGAAACTTTCCACCTATTCTCTCTGACTTGAGTAGATCATTGCTTTACGAGATGAAAACATAGAAAAAGTTCTCGCATATTCACACAAATAGAAACATCAACTTGATGAGTCCAATGAAAGGCAAGCTGGTGGTTTACAATAGACAAATACGACAAACCACCAGAAGTGGCTTGAACTAAACCTTAAGATCGAGTGACCCTGCCATCAAGATGGCGGTTTTATATATCTTAGAAAAGAGAAAACTCTTTGCGGTATATCAGGGCTGACGTAGTATGATGTGGCTACTAAAGCCGAAGCTTATTTTCGTTGAGATCTTGCCCTACGGCTATGCTATGCTGAACCTAGTTCCACTTTGTGAGTATTTTGGTCTGTGTGACCTGTTGAAAAATCGAAAGTTAGCAAAAATAAAAGTTTTGCTTCCGTGCCACAAGATCTTAAATACTTCTTTGAGGACAACAAACCGTTGTCTGTACGAATAGATTTATGCACTATGTCACGTACTCCCTAATATATCAGTTCTTATGATTTATCAACTCATTGTGATTTACAATAAGTACATTATTGACTAAAAAATGTTTAAATTTAAGAGCCATTCTATTGATTAAATATAACAAAAGTTTGTTTGCAACCCGCTTACATGCATCGATTCTGTCCAAAATTTGCATGGATTACTTTTTTCATATGCACACATTGTATCACCATTTGGTTGAAATCGAATAAAAAGTAAACATAGTCTTGATGCAAAGATTTATGTTTTACCATGGTAGGCTAAGTAACTCATAAACGGTAACTTGTATAAAAAATATGCATATTTTTTTAACCCCTGTGGACCCCGCAATTGATCCCCCAAACCCTTGGTACCAACCATCTGGAGCTCAAGCAAAAAGATAGACGGAATTCCAGTCACACTTTTCGATCATTTTTGAGAATTCTATGATTGATATAAAAAAAAAAAGTCATAACGTTTGAACCCCTTCACCGATTTTGATGTGCGATAAATCGTTTGAAAGGTATTAAAGGGTAGAGTACGATTCCGCAAGTTTCGGCCCCTATATGGTCTGGGGTCAGTGTTATCATTAGAAATGTCAAATGTTGAATTATTTCGAACCGCTCTAGTGGGTCACAGGGAGGTCCTACTGAACATTTTTTTTTGTGTGTGTGTGTGTGTCTTAGTATGGCAAAGAGCTTTCAAATGCAAGTTCAAACATAAAAATCAGGCTTATAGTTCGCTAGATTCGAAATTGGCTGTATATATGTAAGTGCCGCTAAGAGACTCGTTTGTGAGCGTCACTTGAAGAACTACCGTTCTTCATGATCACTGGTAATCGAATGTCAAATGATTCCTTAGGATACAACATTATGGAACCAAGCATAGTCTACTTTTTTCCTCTGGTCCAACCAGGTAAACATCAACAGTAGTACTCACAAACGTTTCTTGCATTGTTAGCATTGTTAGTCACTCGTTAGTACAGCGCTAGTTACTTCAGAAACGTTTCTGAATACTGCTGCAAGAGTTTGGTGAAGACTTGTCAAACAGTTTCTAATTGTATAGCAGATATACAGACGGACATTGTAAACTATGTTGTTAGCATCTCCATAGTTACGGTACATTAACCACAGAAACATTTCATAGCTATCCGAAAAAATGCTGAATGTATATTATTATTATTATTATTATCATTATTATTATTATTATTATTATTATTATTATTATTATTATTATTATTATTATTTGAGATAATGCATCCAAAGTTACAACGATATCGCCACAAATTAAGTAACTCATTTAATAATAGAAAATATGTCAGCTTGAAAGTCAAAATCAAAGCTGTTCCTGAAGCTATATTATTAGGCCGATGATAACGGTTGACAAGTCCAACTAATAAGAGAATAAACCGTCAATGAGATCATATCGAAACCTACCTTAAATTTTCGCTAATAGAACCTACGTCTTATAGAACGACCATATACAAAAGTAACTGCCGAATTCAAATACAAGGTCTCGAGATAGGGGCTAGAATATTAGTGCGAGATGTAAAAAAGTCTACTTTGTATCATTAAGAGCCCTTTCGTGCACACGGCATTTGTCCTTGTGCTGTCGATGACACATGTCACGATTTATAAATCAACTAAAATATTAATGTTCCGTTTTACACTTATATCTCAAGCATCTTACTTTCCTAAACTATCTTAGTTTCACCTGCCTCAGAGTTATTGCCAGTATTTCCTGTGGCGAAAATGAGAATCCCTGCATCAACGCTTGTCTACCTTGAACCTTTTTTTGATTTTCTCATTAGCTAATCAAAACATGCTATTAACTGAAAATACAAATTAAAAACTTCTGTCTATTGTCTCTCAACTTTCCATAGACGTTCCGAAATGCCTCATCTACGAATCTTGCAGAATTGAGAACGGCCCACCTTTTCCATTTTTTGACTGTGATGTGTCGATACTTATTCTCTTCACCAGAAACGTATTTACGCTAGGTTCGGAGGCCGGACTGCCCTACCCCGAAATTCAGATTTTGTAAAATTAGTATAATCTTAGGCAAAATGACATGGATTTTACGTAGCTCTCACATCCAGACAGATGTTGGACTCCCTCGAAGATGCTGAATCCCCACCAAACCTACATATGTGCCTGCTCCACACTGAATATGGACCCCGATTAACTGAGAGGTAAGCACGCACGCGTTTTTCATGGCCCATGATGAGATTCCTAAGAGAATCTAAGATCTATGGACATGATTATGTACAAAATAGATGCTCTTTTCAATTGTAAGCTCCCGAGATCGAAGCAGCTATCCAACATCAGCTTGACATCCCTTCAGTAAGTATTGATTGACTGAATTGTAAGTAATGTCCTAAACGAACTGTTGAGCATTTCGAGGGACCTACTTTATTCAAAGTGGGCTAACAACCAATAGTTTTAATAGACTCCCACGGGATGTGAACGCATGAGGAACGCGCAGAGAAAGTTAGCGTATTTATTTTCGGTTAACCGGGTTATACCTTCAGCTAGAAGCTGGCACGTATCTAGAAGTTAATTTCTACGCTGGATGTGTGTGTTGGGGTCCGGGTCCTAAGTCTGTCTGGGTGAGAAATGTACGTAAAATCCATATAAACTTGCGTAAAATTATACTTATTTTATAAAATCTTTTAATTTCGGGGGTCTTGGAGTTCTCTGACCACCCTAAATACGTCTCTCACAAAGAGTTTAGTGGTGGAGTGTTTCGATGTAAGAGGCTACAGCTCGCAGGTGTTTCATTCTAGGAGGAAATTGAATCAAAAGTTACTTCTGTTGATTTCATCTTGGACTCTTGCAATTGACTTGGGCTCTTGCAATTGACTTGGGCTCTTGCAATTGACTTGGGCAGATAAATTGTTAGTATTAGGACTTTACATAGAACTTAGATTCTCCTAGCAAAATTTCAAGGTAAGGTATAGGTTTGATCTCATTGACGGTTTTCTTGCAAGATGAGATTGCCTACAAATCCATTCCCTTATGAAGGAATCAACCTCCATTGCTGTAAATTAATTGTCTTTTGTTATTTGCTACTAGGAAAACGCCATTATTTGTCAAGTATTGTATATATTTTATGATATCTCGTTCCACCACTCGTTCCGGCCTCTAGTTCCGAAACTTCATATTTTTCGACAAGATGGACATAATTAAGTTTCACTCTCGTAGCATAGAGAAACCATGCATTTATAAAACTCTTACATATGTAGCAATTTACAACACATTTGTGTATGAAATCCTCTCCTGTTCTAAAAACAAAAATCTGTCTCCATATGATATACAGCGGGGACGAAAATAAGGAGTTAAAACTGAAGGAACGAAAAGCGTATATCAATATGTATATATATCTTACCAATTGTCGAATTCCACTTAGTTTTGGAGCTACCGGCTTCTGAAAGAGTGACAAAATGAAAATTAAAGCTCCATATTTTCAATACCACTACCAATAGTGCTGATGTGGCATGCTAGCATCAAAGACTTGCAATAAGCTTTGTCAAAAATTTATATTCCGAAATTATTCATGACTGCGCAAAGGGTTCCTCAAAAGGAACAAACGGATTGTCAGAAATTCTCTGAAATAATGGTATGTCGAAATGTCCATGAATTGGACAGCTTTTCAGTAGGTAACAGTTATTCGATTACGGCAAGTCGATAGATTCCGAACGCCAAAGGAATTTTAATAAAAGATGTGTGGTTGTATAACAAACAGGAGTAGGGATTTACATATACATTCAATCAAAGATTGATTTATGTCTTGTTGAATATTTATGTTGATTTTGCAGTAGTCGAATAGTCACAGGCGTCAATCCACGAGTCACAGAGTTGCCTGTCTGAATAACGGCTGGGGAAACAACTTTGCGAAATTTGAAAGCAGATTAGCAACAGAGATGAGATGAGGTTCTTGGATATTAAAAGAACTCATAAATATAAATATTGCGTAGAAATCATGACAAGATTATGTATTAAACTAAGTAATAATTACGAAATAGGGATGAAATAAGAGAGGTTAATGTATTGTACGTAGATGTCGTTCACATACCGTGCACAATGTTTGAAACACACATTTACATCTGATCGTGCATTTAAGACATTTTGATTGCGCTATCTGAAAGTGTTGAGATCTGCATATTCATTGCGCAAGTAGAAAAGTTAAATGGGGGATTATGAGATTAACAGAGAGGTTTAAGAATAATCGCGTCATAAGTTGAAAGCTGAAGCACTGGAACAATCCTAATATATATATATATATATATATATATATATATATATATATATAGTGTAGTATAAAGTAATCCATTATTTTTGCATGACATTGAAGGCTTGACTTACCATAGTTAGAATGATCCGATTTAGGTCACATATGCGCCGTTTTGTTCGACAACGTGTTGCCATTTGGAAGGTAATATCATGATGCCTCTCTCATAGAAGCCCTTGTCCCTATTGGCAAAAACTTGAGACAGTCAATTTTCACAAGCCTCTCTTGAAGCGAATTTTTCACCAGCAAACGTGTTCGCCATGGACAGGAACAGATGGTAATCACTCGGTGCCAGGTTCGGACTATAAGGTGGATGCATAAGAACCTCCCAACCAAACTCCCGGAGCTTCTGGCGAGTCACTATCGATGTGTGTGGCCTGGCGTTGTCCTGGTGGAACACAATGCCTCTCCTATTGGCCAAAGCTGGGCGCTTCTGGGCGACTGCTGCCTTCAGACGGTCCAATTGTTGACAGTATAGTTCCGAGTTAAGGGTTTGGCCGTAGGGGAGCAGCTCATAGTAGATAATTCCCTGCCAATCCCACCAAACATACAGCAAAACCTTCCTGGCCGTCAATCCTGGCTTGGGCACCGTTTGCGCCGGGGCACCGCGCTTCGACCACGACCGTTTTCGAGTGATGTTGTCGTAAGTGGTCCACTTTTCATCACCAGTCACCAACCGCTTCAGAAATGGATCGCTTTTGTTGCGATTCAGCAGCGATTCGCAGATGGAAATTCGGTCGATGAGGTTTTTTTGCGTTAACTCGTGTGGCACCCATACATCAAGCTTCTTTGTGTATCTAGCCTTATGCAAATACTTCCACACGGTTTTTTGTGCAATGTTTAGCTCTTGGGCAATCGAAACAGTGCTTATATGACGGTCGGACGCGACAATGTCCATGATTTTATCGACATTTTCGACATTTGGCCTTCCAGTGCGTGGTACATCTTTGACGTCAAAATTACCGGCACGGAATCGACGAAACCAAAATTGCGCGTGATTGGCTGTTACAGTATCAGGACCATAAACACTATTCACATTTGCAGCCGCCTGGCTTGCGTTTTCGCCTTTATCGAAGAAAAACTGTAAAATATAGCGTATTTTCTCTTTGCTAGTGTCCATTTTGACGCGCGTTCGCACAACACTGAGTCAACGCATGACAACTATCTGAACAGTGTTTGTAGTACGCAATCTCATCGTTTGAACGCCATCTCGTTGAACCCGATCGGACTTATACAACGCGAGATACAGATCACTGAAGCCATCTATTGGCAAAATAATGGATTACTTTTTACTACACCAGATATATATATATTTGGTCTTCCGCTATCAGCATTGAAACAAAAAAATTGGTGGAGGAATATTAAATATTATTTTTACGTGTCTTTCTGTTTGTAAATATGTATCAACATTTGGTGGTGGGAGATCCCAAACTTGAATCTACTTTTATGCTTTTGGTTTTACAAAATGCATTTTTATTTAGATTTTTAAGCTTTAGAAAATTAAGTACATCAGTGGATCAATAATCCATTTTTTATTTTCCTATTTTATTTCCAGGACAATAATTCTTAGCTTACGCTGGGGGTTAAAACACAGAGCAACAAAGCGTATTTTTAAGTATATATTTTTTTCATGTATTAGATTATTAAATTATTAATATTATTATTGGTAATTCTGCAACTTTTTTATGACGTTGTTAACATCTCATATTACTATTTTTACAATAGCAAGTTATCTACTATTTTTTTTTTAGTTTAACATGGTTTGGATCAGGAAAAAGGGTATAATCTGAGCTACAAGAGTGACATTTTATACACGAACCTGAAAAAAAAAACACTGAAAACAAAATTAGTGCATTACCTTGACTTTAATATTAGAAAAGTATTAACCTAAAATAAGGTTTTATCTATTAGAAAAAAAAATATTTTCACAAAACCGAAACTGTCTCTTTATTTTAGTTTCCAGTAGCTAGCAGTTTCTGGTATGAAGCTATTCAGAACAATTTAGGAATGAATTACAGCGGTTTTTTTTAACAGCAGAATCTAAGGGAGAAGAGGACGTAATCAAGAAGTGCAATATCAATGTAACTATCATTATATGTATACATTCGTATATACCAACCAGTATATGTAGGTCATTTGATTAATCATAACTGTAAATTGGAACCAAACTAAGCAGAGCAGAAATGTTCTGCTCTGCATGAAACTCATTACAGCGGATAACTCCTATCAATACATGCATACAGAATACATGTGCATCGGACTCTACAGCTAATATAAATTAAACTGTCTATCTATATCGATTTTTGCTATTTTTATATTAATTATATTGAGAATCTCTCTCTGCTTCTTCTTCCTCAATAACCCATAGCCACACCAATAAACACGCAAACAGATTTTGTGCTTTGGTAGTTTCATGAATATAGGCAGGGTGAATCAATGGTGATCTGCCACTGACTTGCATATGTTAGATTTGCCGAAGATGAGACAAAAAGATTATAGTAGATTCCGAACTACTACGTTTAATATATATCCCTGGATGGGGAGAGTTAAACGTCGTAACGTGTAAATGCAAAGCGACTGCAAACATCAGTAATTCCGTTAAAAATGCAGATACCCTTAAAGGGCCCTAACCTGTCAGATAGATTTTTTACGTTTTCTACGTGGTTACAGGGTCAATATAATGTGTCTCCTTGTCCGCTTGTATGACTTCGTGACCTCAGTCCACTATGTTTTCTCTTCCGGTAGCTCTTCAATTGACCTTACGGTTTTATGGTTCTTGATCAACACGGGAATTTTGGGCCCCTTACCGGGAATCGCAGACGCAACCGATGGCACTGAATAGGAGCAAGCTACCGAGTAGGGTAAGGAAGGGGATCACATATCTACATCTCTCCTCTCTCCCTCCTTCTCTCTCTCTCTCTCTTTATATATATATATATATATATATATATATATATATATATATATATATATATATATATA
>JAGDQP010015226.1:0-30020 GCA_022664845.1 Lepisma saccharinum | reverse complement strand
ATATATATATATATATATATATATATATATATATATATATATATATAGAGAGAGAGAGAGAGAGAGAGAGAGAGAGAAAGAGGGGAGGAATTTCGGGTATTATGGAATAGTGGGTAATATGGAATACTTGTTTTCTTCGTTTGTGGTGTTCTGTTACCTAGTGTTTACTAGGAGATCTACTCCTACACACTCTCATATTTCCACATATTCAGTTAGAGTTCGATAGCTACATATGTGTAGAATTATTACACACAAAATCGTAATTTGCAGTAATCAGAAATTTTGCAGATACGTTTTGTAATGTCTGTATGTCTAGGAAAACATTGTAATACATTCTATGAATGTGAAATTGCAAGCGTACACGCTATTACTGGACTTGTGAAAGCTACTTTCATCATGAAGAACGGTAGTTCTTCGAGTGACGCTCATAAACGAGTCTGTTTGCGGCACTCCAATGTAGGATACATCTAGTTTCGGATCTAACGAACTATAAGCCCGATTTTGATGCTTGAAGTTGCATTTGAAAGCTTTCTGCCATACTAATACACAGAAAAAAAATGGGTCGGTAGGACCTCCCTGGAACATCTTAAGACGGAGCGAAAAAAAATATCAGAATTTCACATTTCTGATGATATCAAAACCCCAGACCATATAGGTGGCCGAAACTTACAGATCTTAACCTACGCTTCAATACCTTTAAAACGATGTATCACACGTCGAAACCGGTGAAAGTTACTTTTTTTTTTTGCCGAATCACAGAATTTTCACAAATGACAGAAAAGTGTGTGTGTCATTCTGCTCTCTGTTTGTTTTAGCTCCAAATGGGTGGTACCCGGGGAGATAGGGTCAGTTGCGGGCCTCAACAAATTGGATCGACCGGTTGCGAGGAGACTATGCATTTTTTTTTAAACAGACAGCCTTTCAAAATAAGTGATGTCAGTATAAAAACCCTTTCGGGGTAAAGGGAAGAGTGACGCAAGAATGCTACTCACAAATTAAGTTATATCCATTTTGCGAGTGATTTTCTTTGTGTCATTATGGCGGAAGTGTTTCCTTTGTAATAAATTTAAGAGTGTTGATATCCTTCCTTGCGCCATAGTGACAAAAAGAAAATCACTCACAAAATGGATATAACTTAATTTGTGAGTAGAATTCATGCGTCACTCTTCCCATCACCCCAAAGGGTTTTTATACTGATTCAATGTACCGTAAAATACCGTTAGCACGGAGTTCATTTTCAAAATGGCGGGTCGGTAATATGGAACAGTGAAGATGGATCGTTTCATTCAGGTACTTCCACATCATTAGCAATTCTGTTTCTAGCTGAGACGATTCCAAGTGACAATGATGCTTAGATTTTTTTTGTCAGAGTAAATTTTCTGACAATTACAGAGGATAGCTGTGGATACAGTGCTTATCTTGTTTATTGTCGGTGCACAACGATTGTGTAGACGCAGAGAAAATAGAATACGATTGTGACTCTTGCAAATAATATATTTCGGCAGTTCTGCAATGGCAAGAACATTTTTTCTTGTATTTTTGTGTCATTAAGTTTCTGCTTTATCTCACAAAAGTTACGTATCTCATAATAACCAAATATGCCATATTACACTACCAATTTTCATTTTCATAAATCATACAATAATTTCCATAATCGTATTATTCATCAATTATCATTATAAGTACACAATCTTAAATATCCAAGAAATGCAGACATTAGCCATTCATTTTCTCTAAAACGTAATACACTAATAATGACGTAATGTAAATTGGTATTCCATAATAATCGAATTACTTCTATATGATGAACGAATAATCTGAATATATATATATATATATATATATATATATATATATATATTCCCCAAATTTCTGAATTTTGGGAAAATATAAGGAATGAATTTACTTATTTCTTAATTTAAAGATGTTATTCATACAACATTAGTTTTAGCAAATTATGAACTATCTTGCATCGTGAAAGAATGCAGATGACTCTAAAAGTGGTATGGAAGAATGAGTTTTGTAAGATAGGTGCAGGAGAGTGCGTACGAAAGAAGGACTCAGTATAGGAGCTTGTATAAGTCCAGGCTTAGCAGATTTGTTTATGAATGATTGGGAACGTATGGTGAGGGAGAAAGGAAAGGAAGACTGCTACTATTTTGCAGTTACGTAGATGTGTGGATATGTGGAAAGGTTCAAGAAGAACATTATATATATTTATAAAGAGCTCAATAATAACGGCAAATGGGGTGTTTTTCGAAAGTGGGATAGAGGAAAACAAAGTATTAAGTTTTTTGGATATCAGGATTTCGAAAACGAAAGATGGAAGGTTTGTAACTTCATGGTTTCAGAAGAAATGTTCAGCAGAACATTTTTGCCACAAGAATAGCGACGTTGATGAAGTAACTAAAGAAAATTTCATAAGGAACATGGAGGAAAGAATAGAGGCGATTAATACGGAAGAAGATCAAAAGAAAAGAGATGTGTAAAGTTTGTGGTCACAATTAAAGGAGAATGTATATAGTAAAGATGACAGAAAAATGATCAGGTGGAGAAAATAAGAGAAAAAGAAGAAGGAGGGAAAAGGAAATGGAAATGAAAAGAAAATGTGGTTTGGATGGAAAGTAGGGGAAGAATTATCGAGAAAATCAAGCGGCTGGTTGTGAAACGTAGGAGAGAAAAGAGGGAAGAGGGTCTTGGACGTAGTGAGAACCAAGAAGAAAGATGCTCTAAAGGGAGAAGCACAAAGAGGAATGATGTACACTCACAGTGTTCCGTATATGAACTATGAGGCATTGTATATAGGAGAGACAACACAAGGATGACCTCAGACTCAAAAGAGACAGAAATGCTGTTTACAAACATGTACAGGAAGAGACGCATGATATAGACTGGGAAGTGACGGAGATACTACCTAGGTAGAATAAGCGGGAAAGATATTGGTTAGGAAGTAGAAAGAATAATTAATTAAATGGGAGGTAACGCAATGATCTGGAATAGTGGGTTGAGTATAAATGTGGAATGGGAAGACATGTTGGGAAGAGAAGAGCGGAGAAAATATTCCTGAAAACAAGGACTATTCTATATTCCCCGTGCCTTTTCTTATAATTTTCATTTTATTATTTATTTGTTTGTAGCTTATTTATTTAACTTTATTAATTTATTTTATATTTGTTACGCATTCATTTATCTAAATTATTGCACCTTGATTCAGTTTCCATTTTATGTTGTTTACTGTTACAAGTTTGCTATAGGTTTCAGTTGACTAGTGGATGTGGACGTGTGCGCGAAGGACTGTTATTGGTTAAAAATTGTCTAATTTTGGAAGGAATTCTGGGACGTGACTGGCGGATGACGTAGGAAGATCTCTTGGCCTTCTGATGCTTTTAATGAACTTTTGGTGTTGATTAGTGTTTCGTCTAAGAAAGATGTTGTTAGAACACTGAAACTGTAACGTTTGTTATGTAATGGCCTTGTCAACCTGATTTAATTGAATTATGCACTAAGTTCTGTAAACCAGTAGTGAGGCCAAATTTTATGGTACCTTCTGTCAAATTGAAGGTTGGATTAAAAAGGTTCATTCTTTTGTGGTCTAGCAATTCTATTAATTAATATAAAAAGTCACTTGTTGAATAATAATTCAATGACGGTTAACGGCTGACAAATAGTAGTATTTAAAGTGTGTGGCACAGTCGGAGAAAATTTGGTGTAAACATAGAAAGTCATTAAAATGTGACTATACATAAACCATCCATATGTAAGGGCACACAGTGTAAGAGAGCGCGTATTTGTGGTTATAGTAAGATACAGTTATTTACACCTATTATGCTTAATTTTAGAATTTGATCCTTTAGGTTAAAATAAGTTATTTTTACCTTAGATCATGTTAGACTACTAAAGGCTAACTTTGACTATTTGTGCCTATTTTGAACCGAATTTGTTGTGTATAATGTGAACAATATTTAGGTAAAATGAAATTCAGTGCTATCTTCTCTCTCTAAATGAAATACTGACGTGAGTGCAACACTAACGATATTGTTAGGTTTCCGTCAGTATTTGTGCATTTATCTTCATTATGACCCATAAAAATTATTAAACTACTCTTTTGTTTGCTACACACTTGTTTTGTAGCATTGTTAAGTGGGAACAAGGGAATGGTCGCAAAACAAAATCTTGGGACTGAACGAAGCTTGTTCATTTTAGGTATTTATTCCAAGCTATCCCTGTTGTTTGCTAACATACCCTTGGTGATAAATCACTCATTACTCAGGCGCAAAGAGATCGTTATTATGTATGAAACATTCATCAAATAAATGGAAGGTTGTGGTTAAACTGTTGCAACTGAAATAACGGTTAAACAAAAGACTAACAAGGGGGAAATACGGAAAAAATACAAACAGATAAAAATGATAAAAGTGAACAAAAAAAGAAACAGAAATAAAGTTGACAGAATTTTAATTTATCTTTGTTGTTACATTTTTGGTTGTTCTTATGTTGATTGCTCTTTGCATGTGTGTGTGTACGTTTCTCGTTGGTATATCCTCGTAATTAACAGAATGTTTTAAACAAACGTTTTTAATTAATTAATTAAATTTAAACAAAAATATTTATCGCAACGAATCTACCCTAGGCAGCTTGTTTTGCAGAAATACATTATTTTGTAATGGTTGTTGAGACACCTGCATATATTCCATAATACCATTCGTGCAATTGGTACAAATTATCAACTAACATGCACACCAGGACAATGCTGTACTGGCTATCCTGAATCATAATTACTATTTGCAGTCGTGATATTGCTAATAAATCTACCAAGAATGTAGTTTGAGGCTTAATCTTATATTTGTCCCAGTGTAAAGGAATCTTCATGTGTTTTTCTTTACAGCGCCCTCTTCCTGGCAAGATTTTGCACAAACGACCCGACGCGCTCCCTAGCTTCTTCTTATAGTGCATCTCAGTTTCCCATTTGTGGAACCCTTACCTAAATATTTAGATTTGCACTTCAGAGATGACTTCAGAAATGCGTTACCGGTCATCTATATTACCTCATGGAGCCAACAAGCCAAAAATATTGCAACGAACAAGCAAAGCGTTTTGCTTAGTATCATAAGAGACGAGACTAGTATCAAAAGCTCTACAAACGGACTCACGACTAACTTTTGTCATGAAAAACTGGCATCTAATAATGAGAATGACCCCAAAGTTTTCAGCGTGCAGTTTCTTGCTTCCATTTACTCCAAGCAACATGAGAATATTAACCTCTCCTTTGCTGCGTTTAAAACCGTTAGCTTCACTAGACGAAGACAATGACTTTACAGTGTTGGACATAGAGAAAGAGGAAAAAAAGACTGAAATTAAAATTCACAGAAAAGAATCTTTCAACGTATGCAAATAGACCTTAGATACACACATAAATGGTCAACCTCGATTAATGTGTACATTCCTTTCTTCTTTGATCTAAATTTACAACAGTAGTTGCTGCTAAATAATCCTTAACAATCTTTAACTGGAATGTTTTAATTTTTACTGTTAAAGGCTGACTAGTGTAGATACTATTGTCAACTGTCTCAGGCTAGTAGATAACAAAGATATGAAACAAAGATATGAATTATTGCATTGGATATAGGTATATTTCCTTTATAGGTACCTTTATAGGATTGCGAGAAGACTCCATTGAATTATAGCACACAATGTAAGGCGGATACATGTACCTATTCTCAGAGAGAATTGTTACCTACACCAATGATAAAAAATTAAGATAAGCAACTCCTTCAGCTTCGTGTAGTTATACTGGTATAAGTTAAGCACATGCTGTTATGATACACACAACCCTCTTAATACAATAACTGGAGGAACACGCATGCTTGTCGTACAATGCAGCTATTGTGACATAGATCATTCACTGTTTTTCTTGGTTTCATCAGATGAATTGCTGGAGGTGGGCTCAGAATGAAGCCCAATCATTACCTTTTTAACTCTTTCTTAGAAGACTGTTCCCTGAAGCACATCATCTAACAGCTTATTACGGAAGTGGTACATCCATACCTGCACAGTCCCTAAATATACATTAAATAAAATTAAGTGCAACTACTTATACTCTATTATACCTGAAAGTATTGCGGTTGATAGATGTGTACGGCCAGGACCAAATATATATTACCAGTTATGATCAATAGAATCATTTGAGGTAAACCTTGATGCTTGTGAAAGTAGTTCTGAGACTATCAATGTTTGGGTTACTGTAGATTTGTCATATGTTGTTTTGTTCTTGTGTGTGACTAAGGAAGAGAAGATGTAAACAAATGTTTGTTTTGAAATGTTACCTTGGTAACTCCCATAGCGTGTCATATTCTATAGATTAATCTTCCAAAGCAAAACTTAAGTGTGAAAATAATTTCTTGTGTCGTCGTCTATATCAGTTTTTGAGTGCCAATCGTGCATGTAATACAAAACTGGGTTGGTACTTTGGAGTTAAAAAAAAACAACTAACTATTCAAAAAAAAACTATTGCTGTGTGGATGAGGAACCAGGAAAAGTTCAGATTTTTAAATGGTAGAACATCACTGAAGAAGTTTTCTTTCATTTATTATGATATGTGTATCAAAAAATTGTTGCTCTAGTGCTTTCGAGGAATACTATAAAAATGGAAAGTAGAGCAAGTGTTTCAAAATTCATAACTGAAAAGGTATCTTAAACGGTAATTTGGAAGCACATAAACCTTTGACCACATTTTGATACATTAAAAGTTTGGTAACAATGCTTTCTTTCAACAACTTTTAAAAGAAAGGCATTATAGATGCATATTCCCTTGCAGTTTATATAGCACCAACGGTGTTCGTTATAGAAGTTCTAAACTCGAAATAGGCTGTAAAAAACCACATTTTTGTGCTTGCATTAGTATTGCTAAACTCTTGTTTAAATAGAAGGTGGTAGAAAACGAAGTTTTAAATACAGACATAACGCTGAATTATTTCCTTATTTTAAAAGAATGAATTATATTCCTCCCCCGTTTTGCTTCAGTGCAACATAAAATGTACTCTGTATTTGTTCGAAGTGTTCACGGAATGCACGATATATTCAAAGCAGACCAAACTGTGGTATTGGTCCCATATTGGTAGGTTCGTTAGAGAGTCATTGGGAGGACATGAAAATATTACAGATGTTCTGAAAATCAATAATTACATTGTTTGATAACGTTTATTGGATGTCACACTTGTCACATACAGAACAAGCGGAAAACCAGGCGATTATTCAAATGCGTGTGCTTGTTTGTTTTGTTTTGTTTTCCTTTTTCTTTTTTGAGTAAGATAGTCATATGAATATATGTATTGGTTTGCAAGTGGAGTAATTTGTATTTGGTCTTTCTAGCTCTCACTTGCCTTTTGGTAGCTCTAATTACTACAAATGTATCTGGTAAACTTTTTTCAGGTTAACTCAGCAAGGTTCAGCCCAACCCATTCAAATGTTATTCCCTTGCCTTTGACACAATTTTCCATCAGGGATATTCATGATGGAATAGTCTTATTTCTTCCTAATTATATTTTTACAGTATAGGAAACATAATGCGTCCAATTCAAACATTTCAATACAAAACATACGTATCTGTACTGAATGATAATTCTTGCATGCTACCATAAATGAAAATGCTGTAGTTAGAAGCCGGGTTATAATTATGGATTCGCTATAGTATCAATCCTACACTACATAGATTGAATAACTGAAATTATACGGTAGTTTTCTTTAAGAAACGAAGGTCCATCATCGACCCAAGGTCCATTCCACCTAGGAAATTTTATACACACATATATATTACTAAAGTGCACATACAAAGGAATATTTTTGTTTTCAATTGTGTTCCTAAAATTAACTTTATCGTTTACTCGTTGTGACGTCATTAATATAGCGCTCGCACGAATAAGGCCAATTATACATAAACGATAATATCTTCTCTCATAATCGAAATAAAAACTTCGTTCTTGCGTCTAATTGAAGATAACAATTGGTCTAAGTGATTTAAGTATATTTGGTGTATAATGTAGTTCCGCCATATTTAAATATGGTGGCTGTTATTCCAAAATTGTAGTGTTGCTCTTTTCACTACATTACTTTAACAGCAAATAACTATGAAACTCTTGCATATACCGAATCAGTCATCTCCAGGTTAAAGAATTTTAGATTCTTTATGAAACTCACATAGAAGGACAAATATCTTGCATACCTACGGTAATTGTCACCGAAACCACGGGACAAATAACACTTTTATTGGACAGGTAACATCGATTTCCACGTTACAGAGCAGAACAGCCGTTAAAGTTGAAAGAAACAGTACATGTCTGTTCCCTACTGGACTCTTTAGGTTTCTTATTCCTATTGAAAGTTTTGAGTAACATACTAAGAAAACTAAACAAAAATAACTATCCTCATCTAAAAATTGATATGTCGCTACTGCTGCAACAGATAACACGTTAACGTTATATAAATGACGTCACGCAAGCTAATGCATCATTAACTTTTATAGTTGTCGTTACAATTGCTTATAAAATTAATATGTTTCTAATTTTTTTGTAAAGACATGTTTGATCTATTGTGCTCTGTTTCAATCTATGAAAGATCACATAATTTTTATTTATATGTTTATATTTAAACAGTAAAACAAAAAGAAAACAACCCATGTATTAAATATCAACTGATGTTATTTTTCAATATCAACTATCTTTCATTTAACGCAAAAATGGGTGAAAACTTGGGGCAAAGAAGTTACAAGGATGTCAAACAAAGACAAGATAGAGGGAAGTGAAGAATGTGATACCCTACGAATCCACTGATCTGATATTCACTAAAGAATGAAAAATGTGGTGTTATGACGTCAATAAAATTGGGTAATTACCTCAGACATCAATACCCACAGACCATCTGTCAGCCTTGAAGCTGAGCAGTTCATTAAATTTCTCTCCTGGTAGAGGGTGTATCCAGCTCTTTGCAATACATACTTATATTTATATATATATATATATATATATATATATATATATATATTCACAGTCATATTCAATCCACTACTGAATGAGGTCTCTCCCAAAGGGAGGAGTTGGTTTACTGCTCCCACATTGACCAGATGTGTTGGGAAAGGAGAGCCGAAGCTTTTAACTGTGATCGCCACTGTCTTATATTCACAGCAGCTCCATAATTGCATCACGATAATGGGTGGACACCGTTGGAAAAGATTCCTTGGCAGAGCCGGAAATCGAACCCGGGACCCCAAGATCAGCAGTCAGCGACGGTAACCACTAGACCAGAGGGAACAAATGACGAAAATAGTCTAAAGTGCTAGCTAGAAGTATGTTTTCGTACATCTGATTCCGATTCCTTTTTGTTTAATAAGAGTATCACGTTTGAAAGTTCAATTCTTATTTAATTTTCTCTGTTATTTTTGTCTCTGAACTAATATTATTCAATTCTTGCTCTTCTTCTTGCTTTGGTTTCAATAATTACAATACAACGCTCTAGACATCCAAGTAGCAAGTTGAATGGGGAAATCTTCTTGCGGATCATGTTTTGAAACTTTTTTTTGTGTACGGAACGGAACCAAACGTGGAAGTTGGAATTTAAACAATACACTTTTTTGGTGGAATATTGCTAACATACAGACACGGACCACGACCTCTGTTTTTGGTTTCTGTTCTTCTGCTGCAATGGGTCTAGAACAGAAATAGCCAAAAACAGATGAAGGAAACGACACACAGTAACAATTTTCCTGGTGTAAAAACAGCTGGAGGATCCTGTTTGTAGCTTCAAAAGAAAAATAAAAAGAAAGAACTGAAGCGAAAAGACAATAGTATTGCCTGGAATGTCTTGTACTTTGACGACGACCCTCTCGACTTACAACTTTTAAGCCATGTTGTAGAATGGGTAACAGAAGAGAAGAAAACTCGTAGACATGATTGGGTGCCCGATGTGACAACGCACTTCCATAGACGCTTCTTCGTTTCATGGCTGCCTGACTGTTGTCCGTGTTTAAAAGCTTTCTGATTGTTTCGCCTTTTGCTTCCTTGGTAGCGGATCGATAGTAAAGGCTTAAAACGAGAACATCTCCAACTATTGACACCGTCTGAATATTAATGCTTCTTCCTTCTGTATGTAACTGAGGAGTGGGAAGAAGAAGTTCAAGGTTTGCTCCCTCCTCAACCTCTGTCGTCTATTTGCTCCGTGCATGCACCTCAAGCAGACTGACTGTTGGTGCTTTTATTTTTCTCCCTCCGAGTTAAAGGCCAAAGGCTTCTTCTAAGTGTGTACGTGAGAGCGCATCTTCTTCTCACTTGTGTGTGTTCATGTTAGAGCAAAGGAAGAAAGAGAGATAGAGCATATTCGAAGACATATCAAGAAGTAGTTTCTAGCTAGAGTCTTCTTTGTACCTCTTGTGATACTGTACTATCATCAGCCATCTTTACAGAAAAAACAACAGTAATGTATTTTTAAAATTACGCGTCTTTCAAATCTTATAGTCAAAAGTAGCTACAATAATTCCACTAAAGACTAATCCTCTTTTAATATTATTACTGTATCAGTTAATAGTATACAGTTTGATAATGCTTAAGGAATTTATGCAAAACGTCTTAACAATTAATAAACAATAATGTCACTTACAGAGCATCTGTAGCCAGCGTTGGTTTTGTGTTCGGAAGTTCCTGGGCTTACATGTTGTAACTGCCAATTCCGACGGAGGATTTTACCTGATTTCCTTTGGTAGTAGTACCATTCAAATAATGGGGTGGTACCTCAACAGAGACAGAGCTGATATATTTTCAAGTACTTTCCTTTCTTTTTATTAATGTTATCCTTATATTATTGTGTAACATTGCCGCTGAGTTGTATTTGGGGCTGTTTTTGTTAAAGCTTTTGGTATACACAGGAAGATGTTAATTGTTTTATGTGGTTATGATATGACTAAAAAATGAAGAACAGTATCATCAGAAAACGATAAAAAAATATTGGTTTTTAATGAAGGCGACTGTGGAAATGGATTTCTAAGTATAGTATAAACTTAGCCATTATATAATAAAATAGACTATTTAAATCTACTTTTAAATTAGCAATTTGCTATTTTCTTTCATTCATAATGAGGCCGAATTTGGTACAGATGATAAAGTGTTTTGTCGAATGTTTTATTTCATGCAACTTACATTTACGGCTCAAACTGTCATCTATAGCTTAAACCTGTCACATGTGGGAAGGGTGAAATTTCTCAGCTACCACACTTCCTTGGCCAGACAAGGGAAGGTAGCAGCTCTTTATATGGGTACTGTATCGGTACTCGCCTGGAGAAACTGATGAAAATCCTTGAGATCCTCAATCAGCGTGCCCGATGGTATAACGTGACCCTGCACTTCTACTCAATGATTATCTGAGACATTATTGCTGTCGTATGCTGTAATAACCTCAATTTGTTGAAATAACAAATTTCCATACTTAAAAAGAATAATAGTTAAATTCGCAACTTGTCATTTAGTGTACAAAAGAAACGCTTTTATATTTTGCAATTATTTTAATGTTATTTTCTCTTACTTATACTGAAGTACGTAACTCCATAGTCAAATAATAATGAACACAAGAGTGGGACAGCAGTAAAAAGGAATCTTTCCTAATACTTGAAGGTCTGAAGACAATATCCCTAAAATACAATATTGAGGAGTTATAGTGAGATTGATGAGTGTACAGTGGTTGCTGCAACTCTTACATACCCACCCCAGAACATCAGTGTGTAGAGAGTCCTCGAAATGCATATTAACATCCTGTGGCAAAATTGAGTTAGATAAGTTATGCTGCATCCCACAGATTTGCAGTGAGTTTCGGGTCCCATATATGTCAAAGAGTAACCATTACAATCATACTATGAAATGTTAAGTTCATTTTGATTTTGATTTTAATTTATATATTGCCTTTAGACATTTAAGGCTCAGGCCAAAATAAGAAAGGGGAAAGGAGTCGGAAAGGGTCTAATTTGAAGGAACCATTCCGGCATTTGCCTCTTATGAATGAAAAAATCCGTGGAAAATATTTAGTAAGAAACTTTGACAATTGGGATTGATCCTAGAACCTCGCAAATGAGAAGCCAAGGCTCTATCACTGAGATACGACCGTTCCGTTACTTCTTTATCTTACCACTAAAATCAACGTAAGAGGAATGAAATTTCTATTATAAGTATCTAGACTGAAGTTGTTTAGCATATTTTAATATTCTTTTTTTCTTTAAAATATTTGTGTTTTAGATATATTTTACATAACCCAAGTGCGACAGTTTTATCTTAGTCATTTTTGCTATTTGGTATAAGTTAAGGCTACTTGATAAATGCATCATAATGACTTAACCATAAGGAAAAACATACAACCTATTTTAAAATCATTTCATCAGCTATTCAGTGTATAAATATGTTAATCATCTGGACTAAAAGGGTGCGATGCGATTTTATCAAGAAATATTTCAAATGTCTTTTTACCGTGATCATTGGTTTGAATCTATTGACCATGATATACGAAATTATCTAAATGACTATTTGAATCAACAGGTCAAGCAGAGATATAGACATGAGAGGTACCTGTAATCCTTAAAAGTATTAAATATAGTGGATAATTAATCAATCTATCCATCCATCCATCAATATACTGGCTCCCTCCTTCAAGAACTATTTTTACATTGATGTTTTGTTTACTGAAAATAAAAGAACGAGTAGTGTAAGTTGCGGTCTACAAAATGAAAAGAATTAACTTATATAATAATTTAGTCTATTGTTAAATTGAAAGAAAAGAAAAAAACACACAACAAAACCAATGGAATTACCAAAGACTTTTCTTGCAGCGTACAAAGGTCAGGCAGGGGGAGAGAAAGAGAGAGAGAGAGAGAGAGAGAGAGAAAAAGAAAAGAAAAGAGAGAGATACAAAGGGAGTCAGTATCTCTAAGGTTTCGAAGAAAGGCAATTTTTCTTCTCTTGAAAGCAGAAGACTGCAAAGGACGGATGGATGTTTGCCTCCAAACATGAAACATGTGACTTCGTTTTCTCTGAAAGTTTAATTTAAAGACAACCTCCACCAGAACGTAACCAGAAGAACTAAAACGCAGGGCTTGAACACGTTGAGATTTCGAGGATTGTTCGAAGTTGGAGAAAGTGCGAGCAGTGAGAGAAAGGAGACGAAAGACGCAAACACAGCCACATTCATTGAACAGTTTGGAAGAAACTTTGTTACAGAAAAGGAAACTCTGGCATTCCTCTCTTGTTGGAAGGTGATTTACGATATTGCTGGAATTTGGTTACAAGAAGAAAGAGAGGCAGAGGGATATCTCCTCCTGTTCCCTTTTCAAAAGCAGACCCAAATTTGTCTCCACCCTCCTGTCAAAATATAACCTTCAGAGTTTGCTTTCAAATGCATTGATCTCAAATTGTCCGCTTCACGAAAGTAATAAAAATATATAAAGAAAGGAAAGCCATAGATAGATAAAGCGAACAGACAAGAAATAAATTTTGGGCCTGTCGACTAAAGAATTTTTAGGTAAGAAAAAACAATCACTTTAGTGGAAAATAACAAAATCGTATCTGCAAATAAGACTTACGTTGATTTTATATAATATTCATGTACCAAAAATTGCAAAAATATCACTTCAATGTTGATTTTATGGAATGTGGATTTACCAGAAGTATAAAAATGTATAGCTTTATCTGTTCATGCGTTCATTCATTTATAGTTATCATTAGATGAGAGAAGCCACAATTTCTATATATCCTGCATGAGGAGAAATCTCTGCAATTGTCCCAATTTTTACAAAAGATTGGGAGAAAGTTTGTTGTATGCTTACTTCACTGAACTGTATCACTACGCAAATACTGTTTACTTTATTTCGGTAACATAAGGAGTTGTGACAATCCTTTACTAATTGGGTGTACTTATTTCAAATTTGCAATAGAAACAAGTGAGACGGATCCCAGTCGGTGTATTGTGCATATATTCTATGCAGCCAAGCTTCATCAGCGAGCATGCTATTATCTGTGTACCCTTGGATAAATCGCGGTGAGGTCTTCCCAACAACTTTAACCACCTTCCTAACACTAGTAGTTCAAGATTTGAAAATTTCCCCGTATCTCGGGAACGCTCCGTTGCGATATGGATTGTCTATACGTGTATGAACTCGTTTCACGAGACCTTTCTAATAACACCTCAAATACCTCCATAGCCCTAGTAGTTCCAAAGTTGAAAAATTCCCACTTGGAACTCGGGACACGTGCCTACTATCTAGATGAATGATGCGGGTTTTAACTCGTCCCGTCGAGACCTTTCCATCGACATCTTAATCACCTTCCTAGTCCAAGTAGTTCCTGAGTTGAAAGTTGTCAATAAACGGATGGACCAAGCGGTTGTATGAACCTTAACACTTGCTGCTAGAACTATAACACGCGAGGATTGGTTGTTGTTATGGCTTTTACTTTTTCTGTATGTGTTTGACTGTTCACGTTGTCTTAACCACATGTATATTTCCATATAGTGTAATTCATAACATACACGTGTTCAAGCATACATGCAACTGAAACAACTCAATTTGAAATTGTGAATTGACATTTACTTTACGTAGAACATTGAAAATGATTTATTTTGAAATGATGTTTCATGTATGTTTTTCAAAAATTACTCCGAAATTTTGCTCGGAGAATCTACGCCCTACAGAAAGGTGATATACAAAAAATAACTGCCTATATTAACTGCAAGGTACTGAGATAGTGTATGGAATATTGGTAAAAGTGTAGAAAAAGTGTATTTTTATGATTCAATCAACAAAAGTCTCTTCTGCTTCACTTTCCGCTATTAATGAAACTCTGTCGACTTGTAATGTCACTTCTCACACTGCAGTACTCTTCGCCAGGGACGTTTTTAGGGAGTCTGTACTACCCGAAATTCAAATTATTTTGTAGAATGCATATAATTTTGCCTATTTTGCAAAATAATTGAATTTTGGGGAATGCAGACCCTTTAAACACGCCCCTGGGATAGAGTGTTACGATGTGGGAGGTGACGCTATAATTCCGCAGAGTTTCATTCCCAAACGAAAGTGAAGCAGAAGTGACTTCTGTTGATTAAATCATTTAAAAAAATCACTTTTTCTACACTTTGACTAACACTCCAGCCTTTATCTTAGTACCTTGCAGTTAATATGGACAGCTACTTTTCTGTATATTACCTCTCTATAGGTCGACGACTTTCCTAGCAAAATTTCATCGTATGATGTGCTTGTCAGATTTTGTTGCACTGTGAGAACAGATAATTATACATATATTAGGGTGTATAGAAAGAAACCTTTCTTTTCTTTTTTTTTCGAAATCTCAACTTTGCTACGGCAGAAAAGTTGCCATTGGTGGCAGAGACAACGTGTGATGTTTCTTTTTTAGTTCAGACTTTTTGAAGGAGGTTCGAGGTTCCGCATCGACCTTGAAATTTTGACTGGTAACGGATAGGGAACCTGCACAACGTTTCAGTAAATAAATATAATTCTGCATTTTAGTAAATGAACGTAATAAATGTCTTTCCTGCAATGTTTTGCTGAAATAATAACCAAGTGAAGCCATTTTATGAGTAACGACACTAAAAGGAGACATTTAAATGGATTTCAAGAGAACTCACAGAATGTTAGCACTACAAAGTATCGTGAAACATACTGAAATATGCCCTCGGTTGTTTCGCCAACGTTTCTTTTTTTTTTTCACCAGGCTTGATCTGTGTTCTTGCCGAATGAACAACCAGTATTGTAAGATATGACCATTCCTGAATTTGCAAATGTGGCTGCTACAAAAGTGATGGAAATATGGAGAAAAGAGTCACTGCCTTATCTTTCTACAGAGAGAATTGTTCGGATGAGTGTAAGCTCCCAAAAATGATCTCAGGATATTATTAAATGCTGGAAGCATGGTGGACCAGTGAGGCTTCGAAGCAGGAGTGAAAACATTATCTATAAAAAAGAACGGAACTTATTTGACAATTGCACTTGTGTCCTGATTTAGAACAATGTAACTGCTAAAAATCAAAGCAAGTGCCTGGAGAAGATTTACTTTTCCTGTTGTATCAGCAAGCTTGTAGGAAAATTGCAATGGCTACTGTAGATTGTAATACAACTATACGAATAGACAGAAGAGGGAGGTTAGAAGACGAAGCAGGAAAAGAGAAGACCTAGGTGGTTCTGCATACTGGAAATGTTCTAAACTGGAAAGATTACTTAAATAATAACCATCACAACATTACATCAAAACATAATGCCTGATTCTAACAACACTGGTTTCGTCTTTGAATCAAAAAACAACCTCGTCATCGGGACAAAATCGGTTGCGTATAGACAGAGTAGATTTCAGAGAACGCTTGAATTATCTCTTCTGGATAGCGTATTATTTTTGATGACAATAAAGCTTCTAGAGGAATTATAAAACTGTGGAGAAAACAAGACAAGAAGAAAGAATGTGGCAATAAAGGAACTTTAATTCGATGAACGAAAAGACTGAACAATTGAAAATACACAGATAGGGGATCGATTTTACCAAAGGGACAAGGAGGAGGAACACATTCGTTTGATTAAAGTACCTGGTACTTAATACATTAGCCATGTTACACACACACATGTCAGAACGTGCGATTCATATCACACAGAACGTGCTTAGTTCCTTCGAGCAAAAGAAAATTTCGACCTATCATCATTGGAACGTTGAGGCTACAATAGGACCCCCGTAAACACGGGAAAGAATAATGGAGTCTTGAAATCAATTGAAAAGTCCTTGGATGCTCCATTACAATACGTTCTCTGTTACATTTAAATTAGCTTTTCTTTGATATTTAATAAAGTATCTTGCTCAAACGAACCCATATTTTGCACATCACAAAAGATCTTTCACTGGGCTATATCTAGTGTTGTCCACGAGACGAGATGCAGACTGTCTCGTCTCGAAAATGTTTTGTTCAGAAAGTGTCTCGTCTTGAAAAGACATAGTCTATATTGTATAATACAACAATTCTGCCTCGTCTCGTTTTCCACAGACATTTCTCTGTCTCTTCTCGTCTTGAGTACTAGCTATCTCCAAAAGTACGCGCCTTCGGGTAAAGAGGAATAAATCAGGCAAAATTTTGTGTAAGGACAAAAATGTGAGAATTCGAATTATCCACCGGTTTGGTCGCTGGGGACATTTATTTTATGTTAATTAGATTAACTAATTCCCCTGGCGTAATAAAGCAGTTGACCAACCAAAAAATCGAAGAAATTATTAAGACGTCTGTTATTACTAGTTCCCAAATTACTTGATCCCATACCATTGTCAAGGAGTGGAATCTCTAATAAAGCTAGTAACTAAAGCATCTTCAAAAGCTGTCACAACCGACCCCGGGACGTCTAGTTTAGTAACAAGCTGCAGATACGTTGAGAAATGGTATATTTAAGAAATAGTATGGAGCAGGAGGCTAAACGCAAAATGTAGATATTTCTTCATGGTTTGTTGTGTATTTTAACAAATAAAGGTATGTGGTTAGACGGAGCTCGCTATCCAGCCACCTCCGGGTAGTTTCCAGTGCACGAGACTGAATATTAATGAAGAGAGTGACCTCCTCGGGATACTAGACTATTAAAGCTCTATAACACCCGCATGAGTACAAAATCAATTCAACTGTGTTTATGTTCTTTAGGCATCTAACGTTCAGGCCATGATAGGAGAGATGAAGGATTCGGGAGGGTGTCACACAGGGCATCAGTTGAAAGTGTCACCCGGCATTTGGCTGGTGTAACTGAGAAATAACCCTGGCAAAACCTCAGTTAGGATGGCCGGCCGCTGGCATTGAACACACAACCTATCGAATGCTACGCCAACACTCAGGACAAAAAGCAATTAACAGAATCTTCTTCAACGTATCTTTTTTTAATCACACGCTGTCTCTACCACAAATAGCAATTTTTCCGCACTAGCCCGTAACCTTGGGCGTGGGGTAGATTCTACCCCAAGTATTTACATTTTCTGTATCAGTTCCGCTACAGTTAAAGCAAAAAGGTGGCTGGAAATAATGCCTTATTTGTAAAATAATAATATAAAAGGCGTTAAGTCTTATGTTATATCAGTACAGTAAATTCCCCAGAAAGAAAATAACTAATTTGACTTTCAAATTTTATACAGGCTATTAAATAGTGCTTAGTTTTTGAGTGGGGTTGAAAATAGCCCACCTGCATATTAGTGCTAAAAAAAATCTATTTCACAGGCTACGGGCTGGCGAAGTTGAGATTTCTAAAAGATTCTCTCTTTTTTTTTTATCGGAAAGCAATATTGCATATCAATATTTACATAGTACATTCTACTGTTCAGTACTATAAATTATTTCTGTATATAATAAAATAACATTGTAGATATTATTACAAACGTTGGACAGAAGAAAATTAATAAACACGAAAATTATTACAGCTGCTAAAGCGAGCGTTAAAATTTCAGTATTAATTCTTATTGCAACAACATTAAAGAAGATCAGACGTTCAAAAATTGTAAATTAATATAACAAGTTTGAGGCCATTAACATCACTGTTAAAACCTTGTTCTAAAAATTATTTCCTCCTTCATCAGATAGACTAAAACACAATGAATGTAATGACCGATAAAACTATAATGCGAAAGCATCATATCTGAGCTCTTTAACCGGCTACGTTTGTACTTCCGTTATAACAATTGTACTAACTTGATCAACAATACGTAATCCTAACGCGTGCAGAAAATGCTTCATTATGAAAGAAGTTTAAATATTAAAATTGATCTTTTGGGACTTCTTTCCACGTAATTAATATTAATAGAGTACATTAAACGAATAATGCAGCTAAAATTATACGCATTTATCTAAAATAGAACACATTTGTAAACGGCAAAAGTAATATATGATTCAACTGATAAGTAATGCATTTTCTATGGTCCATGCGAAATAAACAGTCTCACATTCTTAAAGTAATTACCTAACTAACTAACTCTATGGCTTATAGAACTCGCAAGTTAATTGCCGCAGTTACAAACGTTGGGCATTGGATTCTATCCTGGGCAATATTAAGCCAGTTTTCATCACGGACACCTACTTCTCGAAGATCTCTTCTAACATTGTCCTCCGAACGGCGTCTCGGCCTTCAAAATGGCCTCCTTCCATCCGGGCTTCCAACCAAGATAGAATATAATCTTCGTTTTCCCCCATTAGAGCTACATGGCCTGCCCACCTTAGTCGTCCCGATTTCATTATTTTAACATCTGGTGAATCGTACAGTCATTGGAGATCTTCATTATGCAATCTCCTCCACTCTACAGTCATCTCGTCTCGTTTCAGATCGTATATCTTTCTCAAAATCCTATTTTCAAACACACGTAATTTATGTTCATCTGCTAGGGTCGTACTCCAACTTTTGCAACCGTAAAGTATTACTGGCAGAATAACCGTTCTGTATATTTTCAATTTCAATTTCCTTGATAATCACGATATTAGAAGTTTTTTGACTGAATAGAAACATGCGTTGCCCGATACTAAGCGACTTTATTTCTTCCGTAACCTCATTTTGGCTTGTTACGTATGCTCCCAACTATTTAAATGTGTTTACTTTCTCTATGACCTCATCCCTAATTCTTGTTTTTATTTCCTTCATCCTCTGTGTTTGCGCTTGTTATCATGTATTTTGTTTTATCTATTTTAACCCGTAGACCTATCTCACCGTACGCTTCTACTAAGACATCGCTGTTGCTTTGTTGTGCATCTAGATCGTCCCTATTAAATCTACATCATCCGCGTATACGAACAGTTGATTCAAAACATTCAATGATAGCCCCTTTTTGTCCCTTTAATTTTTTAAATCGCATGTTCTAACGCAAAGTTAAACAGTAGTGGTGATAAGGCATAGCCGCCTTGTTTCAATCCGTTGCGATTTTGAAACTCTCTGACATATTATTACCTATCCGTACTCTACTTATGGGGCGTTGAGACACGTTAACTAGGTTAACCATTTTTTTTCGGAATTCCAAATCGTATCAGGATATTGTATAACTTTTTCCTTTTGATAGAATCATATTCTTTCTTAAAATTAATGAATAGCTGATGAACCGTCCCACTGTATTCCCATTTCTTCTCCAAAATTTGTCTCAAGGCAAAAATCTGGTTCAACGTGGATCTATTTCTTCTAAATCCACATTGGCGATCTTCAATTATTTCATCTACGTATACACTTAGGCGTGTTAACAGAATATTACTTAATACCTTGTAACTGGTTGGAAGTAACAAGATTCCTCGGTAATTATTACAGTCCGATTTATCGCTTTTTTTATCTACTTTTTTTTTTTTTTTTTTGTAAATCAAAACTATTATTGAGGTTTTCTATTCCTTTGGGAGCTCCTCGTTTCTCCATATAGCACTTATCCATTTATGTAGTTACTTGATTAGTGCCGTTCCTCCTGCTTTAATTATTCGGCGGGAATATTGTTTATTCCTGGTGATTTGAAATGTTTCAATTTCTTTACCGAGATTTCGATCTCGCTCGCGCTAGGTTCGGGAATCCACGGTTCTGCGGTATGGATGAAGATTTTCATTGTTTTTTCTGTTTAATTACAATGTGAAAACTTCAACTTCGTACAGTTTTACAAACTTGAAAATTAATTGAATTTTTGATCACTTTTCGTGCCTTAAAATATTTTATAATGTAATCAAGTACAACTGTTAATGAGCTGTTATGATTTCCGAGGAGAGAAATAAGTCTTTGTTGCTACCTGGAGGTGTATATGTCATAAGCTCTTGTGCTAACCAACTGAATCATGACACCACTTTAAAATAATTGGAGCGGTTACAGGATCAAGGTGTCATGTTACATTTATAGAAAAAAAATGAGTTCTGGTGGGGGATGAAAGTGTTATGTGTAATTCTTGCTCTACAATACACCATTTAAGTTATTCCTCGTCTGAATAAAGAGATTCAGAAACGATGATGGGGTTTATGTTACACACAAAAACAGGTTTGTTTGTGGAAGAAGTGGAAGGAAAAATGTAGCATGACGCCTTTATCCTCTAACCGCTTTAATTGTTTCTTCGTTATTGATTGAAGATGTTATCAAATATACATGTAAAGTTAGTAAGTCTAATGTTATCAAATATACACGAGAATATAATATGTACAGGAAGTTAACTAGAAACCATAGTGAAGAACGGAGTATATGAGAAGTGTACTCGTACATAATAATTCACTTTCAGAAAGACAGAATTAACTTTAGAGATAACTTGAACACATTTCGTATACTTTCTGTGCACAAAACAAAAGCAAAATCATAAAATATGCGTACATAAAATTTTACAAGAAGTGTAATTTTTACACTGAAATTACAAGAAGTGTAATTTTTACACTGAAAGAAAACAATGATGTTATGCAGAACGAAGTGTTCCTGCAAGCGTTCGATTTTAAGGTGATCTGATTTTAACATTATCACCACAAATGCAATAATCTCGAACATTTCTGTACGCTTTGCTGATGATTGATTGTGGTTTTAAAGTTTATTTTATATATATTCTACTTAGAGTATTATGAATAACTTGTCAAATAGCTGTAGAAATAAATACCAGGTGCGTAAATATGAGACCGGGATTTGTGCATAGACGACGTTAGCTGTCACTGTGGTTATCGTAAAACTGCGTCCTTGGCGCCACTTGCTTGCTTTGACTGATAATAACGATTTGCAACTCACAACGAGACAAGTGTCATGTCATAGTGTAGTGTTTAATAGCGTTGAACATGGCGCAGTTTGTACATACAAACTACGATGTGCGGACAGCTTTGACTTTTTGTTTCCATTTGAAGAAAAACTGCTGCAGAATCGCATCGCACGCATGTCGAAGCTTACGGTGATCATGCTCTTCCTAAGTCACAGTGCTATGCGTGGTTTACAAAATTTAAAAGTGGCAATTATGACGTGAGAAAAGAAGAACGTGGAAGACCAAAGAAAAAGTTTGCAGACAGAGAATTGCAAGCTTTGTTGGATGAGGATGACGCTCAAACGCAACAACAACTCGTGGATCAGTTAAATGTGACACGAGAAGCAGTTTCCATACCTTTAAAGACCATGGGCAATATTCAGAAGGTGGGAAAATTGATTCCGCATGCACTGACTGAACGACAGCAGGAAAACCGAAAAACCACCTGCGAAATTCTGCTCGAAAGGTAAAAAAGGGAATCATTGTGACTGGTGACGAAAAGTGGATCTATTTCGAGAATCCTAAGCGTAAAAGACCAGGAAAACCGATGACACCGACTGCAAGACCAAATCGTTATGGACGGAAGACAATGCTTTGTGTTTGGTGGGATCAGAAGCGAGTGATCTATTATGAACTGCTGAAACCGTTAATACCCAACGTTACCGACAACAAATGATCGATTTGCATCAAGCTTTTCGTGAAAAACAACCAGAATATTGCCAGAGACAACATAAAGTGATTGTGATTCACGATAATGCACCCTCCCACCCAGCAAAACCGGTCAAGGAAACGATTGCGACGTTTGGCTGGGAAATTCGTTACTCACCGGACTTTGCGCCTTCCAATTTAAACTCATTTGCATCCATGGGACACGCACTTGCTGACCAGCGCTTCACATTTTACGAAAATGTACGAGAATGACTTTATGACTGGTCTTTTGGTCTTTCATCCACACATTGCCGGACCGATGGCAAAAATGTATCGCTAGCGATGCTCAATACTTCTAATAAAATAGGTCTTAGCATTGTCATCCAATCGCTGTGTCTTTTCTGTACATTAATTCCGGTTTCATATTTACGCACCTGATAGTTAGTAAATGATCAGATGACCTCAATTTTCTACCAGTTTTCACATTAATCCTAAAGATAAGGAATTAGAAACTTAACATACAAACATTTGTTGCTATCTATTGAACAAATTATTTTCAGTACATGTATATATCACACATCTGGAAATATTCAAAACACCTCTTTGCACAAAACTTTTGGAGACCCCTCTTACTATTAGTAATGCCTAACTGCTCTCATCCATGATGTATTACTAAAAAAAAAGTATATTTCACGAGACTTGAAAGTAAAGATAAACAACCGTAGCACTTGAAAGCGTATTTATCGGTCCAATCTGCAACCGGATTGGCTTTTGTAGGTAGAGATATTTCCGACCGGTTCGGGTGTTTTAACTACATGTTAGTAATTCTAAAGACATTAAGAAATTTTACCTCCTTACACTTTGCCTCTGTTCAACTCACACAAAGATAAAATAATTCGTCCCCGTCCCTCGGTACTGGAATGTGGCCACTGCTTGCCTTGGGACTCCAAGTTTCATCTGCTAGGGACAGTGAGAGTTGATCAAAGCCCAAAGAGAAAGAGTGAAACCAATGTGGCAGAAAGACATTATTTTTAATGGCAATATGATTCACGATCTCAAATACCAACATTATAAATACCTAGATAAACCATTTTACCTGCTTAAATAGGGTTTAGTTACGAACATATCTATAAACATGTATTTCTGAGAAATCTTTGAAAGACATATCCTAACACAAGTCAGAGCTGTGATTTTACTAATAATCGCAAAAAATAATAATAGCATCTGATATATTCAACCTCAATTTTTATTTATAGAATTGGTTGGAAACACTGACAACTAAGGTGTCTAACAATGGATACCCACAGTATTTTTCAATTCTGTCGAATAGTTTATGCCAATTTAGGGGCTGACACGTTCAACGTAATGGAAATAATTAAAAAAGTTAATTAAAATAAGTTGGCAACAGTAACAAGTAGTGTTTTCGGGACTCGGACATCCCCAGTATATTTATATTGTGTGTAATACTGATTATATCGATTTTGGTTTAGATACAGCAAGTCGAACGGAAGCAATTTGAAAAATTGAATGTTCAAAAATGAGGTTGCAACCCTGATCCACTGCACCAATCAAGGCGGTTTCGGGTAGTATTACCTTCCCAACGACATCTAAACCATCTTTCCAGCCGCAGTAACTACGAGTAGAAAATTGTGGACTGACAAACAGGAATATAAGGAAACTAAATTGTGGAAATGAATGCAAAAAATAAATCCTCATTCGAATGCTCGGTTTATCAAAGTTTACTGTAATGTTACTCCGTTGCTTCTAAGCGGAAAGCGTCACGTTAAATTACAACAAAATTTTAATACAAGTTTTCTGACTTTCCTTAGATATCACTATGCATCCATTGTTGTTCACAGTTACAAACGATTTGCGATTTCGCTAAATTGGCACGAACAGTTAATTAATTAAAATTTATATTTTAGTAATTTTATTTTCATATATTCCGTTAGTATTTGGTAAATCGTATTGAATAGACATCTTTTACACAATACCTATTATTGTAGTAAGACTGGTGTTTTGAGTTATTGAGAAGCTACCTAATCGCTTGAGTGCCACATACTTTTGTGTATATTTTATGTGTTTTATGCGTATCTGTGTGTAGATGTGTGTTTCCTGGCAATGGAATTATCTTGCTCTTGATTCCTAAGGGAAATGAAATTTTGCTTCTCTCATGACTGCAAACTCTTGAGACAGACAACAGACGGAAACTCTTTGGGTCCTTGTCCCATCTCCTCTTCCCTCCAGCTCCCCCTTTTGCCCACTCCTTGAGTTTACCGTTTCTTGTGCCAAAACACACGTCAACTATTTCATGGCACTAGTCCAGCGAATAGAATGGGTGGGTCACAAGGCATAGTAGTATGATAAAACACAGGAGGACGAAGAGAAAGAAAATAGAGTTACGATGGTAAAAAATTTACGTTAGGTAAGATAACGTTTGAAGTGATAAAAATGGAGTTTAATATTTCGTAAATAATTTTAGAGAAAATTTTATAATAATATTTTCATCAAGGAGAAATGTTAAAACAATTTATTTGAAGAAGCTCTAAGCATAAGTTTGACTAATGAGTCCGCATTGTCTATTCAGTTTCTTTCATTTTTCAGTTGCTACACTGATATCAGGAGATTGTTTTCCAAACTGCTATTCCTAACTTGTATTAACATAATATTTATAATAACATTATAATTAAACAGTGATTTAACTGAATTGTCAGAGAAAGAAATAGCAAGAGGTCCACAGTTTAAAATTGTAGGTTCCTACACTTTACTTGAAACAAAAATATATGTAGATAAAATAAGAAACAATAAATCTCTTTTACCATTTCGCATTAGAATTATGACTCTTATGAAGATATTTACCACGCTAAATGAAATATGTCTTTGTTCCACTGAGATATGTCTAGTTTTGGACGTTTAGAACAATTGTAGTACAATCAAATTTACAAATTTTTCGCAACTAATTGAAAATAGCAACTGTTACATAGCAAAGGTTATCAGGCGTAACCTTGAATGTTAAAGTATGGGTACATGTAAAGCTTCTATTTGGATCTACGACATAATAAAAATAAACAGAAATGTTACCAGTAATTTGTTAATGCATTAAATTAATGAGTTTTTGAACAATGCTTTGTCATCAAATATTTGTCTTTGTTCTTTCGGTGGAGCAAGCAGTAATTTATTTTATTGCATACGGATTTTGTACAGTCATCTCTGTAGCATATTCCTCTTCAACAAAATATACATCATGCTGTTACCTAGCAGCCGTAACTCAGTTGGTAGAACGTTAGCTTTGCATTCGAATGTCCTGGATTAATACCAACGACCGACGATCCTGACTGATGTTTTTTTCATCCTTTTAACTCAGTGTGGTACCTTCAACTTAGCTCTGGTCGATTCTTTCCCGGATACTTTCTCCTACCCTACCCCAGCCTAATCCATTGATAATTCCTACCTGTAACACACGTAAAGAGAAAAGTGCTGTTCTCAAACCTTTTACTTCCTGCTATGTTATTTTGTTTGGTACGTGACCTTGAGAAATGTATCTGATTGGCTGTAAAGTGTTGGACCACTGTTGCATTGAACCCATGTGTCTGAGGATTACAGGGCAAGAAACAGAACAACAAAAATTCATACTAAATGAATGATTCCGTTTCAACCGTCTTGAATATGAATAGATCTTTCGTTAATACACCGAAAAGCGCAATACTGTAGATTGCACTTTCAAAGATGGTTTGATCACTGTTGTACGGAATCTTTCAATATCTTTCGTATGTAAAAAGCCACACAGTCCAATTACAGTTTGAGATGTTTCGCACGGATATAAAAAAATGAAAGATATCGCACATGCTGGCATACATTCAATTGCTAGTAACAACACCCTACCAGACTTAATTATTACCAATTATTATTTGGCTCTTGGTAAAAAAAAAAATAGCCTTTGATTGCGTGTATGTTCTAGGGAAAGTCTGGAAACTGGTCAAGTTGATTCTAGTGAATCGTCTGAAAATAAACTGAACAAAACACATGTTGCAGTTAAAGTAATGAAGAAAGGTATGATAAGGAAAAGGAAACCTTTTAGTATTGGAAAAAATCTACTAAGATACAGGCACGTATACAGAAGTTGTTTTTAGGAGGGGTCCGCTAACTTCCGGGGTGTCCAAGGTATGTCTGGGTATGAAATGTATATTAAATATAGATCATCACGCCTGAAGTTATACTAATTTTCCATAAAACTCTCAGTTTTTTGAAGGGGGTTTCGGACCCTCCGGACATTCCCCCTAAATACCTCCCTGCTAAGAGATGAAAGCAACAATGAAGAAAAAAGGGTATTTTTCAAACAACATAACATTCTGTTTTCCTAAAGGGGATGGAATTGTTCTAAAAATTGGTGTACCAATACACCAGTCTTTTACGTTCACACCGTCGTACCAAAAACAGATAAGTTATTGTACTTGCAATATTACCCCATTATTTTCCGTTTACTTTTAATTACTTAGAAACTATGTTTCTCTTAGTGGTATTATACAAAGAGTATTATCGTTGTAGAATTTGTATGGAACAATATGGTGAAATCGATGAACAAGAATGATTAATTACCCTCTATAACGTTAATGATACTCGGAAACTACTTTCGTTCCTTGTAAGACATACATGACTTACGCAATGCACAAATTTCACTAAAACGGAGAATTAAAACATTCTGAAAGAGTTTTGCAATGGCCAAATGAAAAGAAATAGGGAATGGAAAATTAAAGAGAATAAAGGAAAAATACATGAGTTGAAGTAGAAGGAAAATTGGAAAAAGACAAAAATAAACATTCCAAGAACATATTGCAAACGTCAGCGCAAGAGAAACATAAGCTTGTAGGTATCAGTAATTGAAAACTTAGAGTATGCCCCGTTAACGACTGCTGCTTAAGTGCTTCATAAAACCAATTTTCAGAGCTAGTGGGCCTGATGAGATGTGCGAGTGGATATAGAGCGAGAGAGGGGTCGACAGTTGAAGCAAATTTACAGGGTATGAAGACGGCGCGGAGTGAAAATGAGAAACTAAATAAAGAAACTGGATGATTTCAAGCTTCACGGGCGTTAGGGTGGGTTAAGTAGTGTCATTGCATGGGGTAAAGAACACTGAAGACAATACATATTTTTGAGAGCCAGTATTCTTGTATATTAGAGAGGAACTCCTTTGTGTTAAGCAGAGCTTAGGGTAGTGTTGAAACAACTCGATGCTGGAGTAGGAAAGCGAGGGCGAAAATATCAAGTAGGAAAGAAGTGGGAGCAAGGACACAGAACTGAGAATGAGAAACAGGACTCTACAAAGAAAGTTCTAACACTAGTATCAAAGAACACTCACAGAAACATAGAGAAGGTTCGCCGGAGAGAGAAAAATGTCAGAATCCATTGTTTTTACGAAGCATATAAATTTAAAATAAGTGACATGCTCTTCGCTGAATGTACTAACAGTTGCAGTAACTTCACACATTAAACACAAAAGTTTTATTCTCCATTTCTCTTCTTTTTAATGGTTTGACCCCGTTATTTTCAACTTCTGTTTTCTTCTTTTATATGTTCCTTCCTCATATTATTTCCCTTCTTCCTTCCGTTCTTCTAGCAAGTTCTGGTTTCTTAAAAAAAGTCCTAAGTGTCTTCTACGTCCTTCATTTTACACAATTTTCTTTCAGTCTTTTTCTGTTTTCTTTTTCGTCATTTTGTTTTTCTAATTCTTCTAGCGGTAACAATGGGTCGGATTTATAGACATACTACTCAACATAAAGTAGGAAAGAGGAGAAATTGAGTGAAGCTCGTTTAAGGAATAGAATCCCTTTTCTTTCTTCTTTCTTTCCACTGTGTTCGCAAGAATAGCTATGAATAGAAAGGAGGCAAGATATGGTAAACAAAGAAACAGAAATAAAAAGTGGATGGTTAAAAGTAGGAAGATAAAACCAAAATTCACATCAGAAATAGAAAGCTATCTCTAGTGAATTTCTTCCCAAGATGGCGAAAATAATGTTATTGTTACATTGAAACAAGAAAATTATCTTTCTATTAATTAGCGTTTCAAATGTTTTACGTTAATGCAGACAAGTAAACCATGACTTACGATATTTCTATTTTCCTTCAGTGGTACGCTAAAAATATACTTGAACTAATACAAAACGGAATAGAGCTTTTAGAACGCTTTACTGTACGAATGTGTTGTTATAGGCAAATTAATAGCTACCATGTCAATGAAAGAAAATCTTAATTCAAACAGACCAAATGTATATCTATTGTCTTATGTTGTTAAAATAGAGCAATCTATAAGGAATATTAGAAGTACGTAGGTACCTAGGATAAGTATAGAATCGCCTACCTTATACAATGAGTTTGATAGAGGCAACAGTGTTTGCTACAAATCAGTATGCAAAATAAGTTACCAGACAAGTATATAGAAATATAGATAGACCGTCAACTGGCGAACTTACTCCACGAGATGGAACTGATAGAATATACAGGGTGATAGAGTAATCCTTGAATGTGACTAGCTCATATCGAAACAAGAAAACGTTAATATAAACGGAAGTTGAATGTTCAGTATTTTGATATCTATAGGCTTCCAAGAAACATGGGAAAATAAACTTTAGTTCTTCATATTTTCTATGCCAGTTTGCCATTGCGTTCTCGGCATCACAACACACCCATGACGAAAAGTGGTGTCCTGTATGAGACTCTCAAATGCGCCAGACATTGGCTGTCACAACCCGACCCTGTGCCTCACACCACAATACCACCTTTTCACCCACGCAACATCGTGTTACGTCTGATGGAATAGTCGCCAAAAAGGTGCAATTCCACTCTCTTCACCAATGAAGCAGATTTCAGGCAGGTACTCACGGCCTTCTTTCAGACAGACCATTGTGAAGCTGCAGGAACGTGACACAAGGATAGATGCGAATGGGGATTGGTTTGAGGACTAACGGTAACACATTTTCTGTATACATTTCTGTCTGTGACTATCAAAAACAGTAAAACTTTTTTGGTTATTTTATATAACAAGGAATTTCTATACTAAATAATTTTATTTATTGAATATTAAATGCTTAGTTTTAAACCCCATTCAAATTATGGAATATAAAAATAGTGTAGATACTAAAATACATGTACTTATACCATCATAAAATTTATTCCATGCGTTTTTACTACGTGTGCTCTGTTTTTAATAGTTAAAATATTCTGGGGTAGTTTTTTTCTTAGAGACACATTCAATGCAGTGATTCGGAATCCATTTAAAATATAGGCTTGGTTTTAAAGACGTTAATATTGCTTTGTTTGATATAAAGGAATTTACAGCTTTCTTGAGGCTTACGGTCGGCTTAAAAATATGCTTCTCAAAATATCCATAATGATGTCAATATTCTTTGATTACGATTTTTTTTTCAGCTAATATCCTTAAAATATAACATCATAATAAAATTGATGTTCATTTATCTCTTATATTATAAGTTAGCTAGACCATTATAAACAGTTATGAGCTAATTACTAGATATAACTCCTTAGATACAGAATATGTAACACAGTGTGTATGCACTAGTTGCGTGTGTATGAGTGCTTTATTTTACAGGCAGATGTACTTTATAC
>JAGDQP010015225.1:16339-43264 GCA_022664845.1 Lepisma saccharinum | reverse complement strand
TTGGCGGCCATTTTGAATTCAAGTTGGCGACTTTTTCAAATTTTTAAAAAGTTTTCTTAATTTGCTACCAATGATGTAGTTTCATACCAAATTTCACTGTTCTATCTTTAGCCGTTAAGGCTGTGTATTCTTTGAAATTTTAGGTTTTTCGGCCATTTTGAATCCAAGATGGCGACCTTTTCAAAATGTCGGAATTTTACCTGTATCTACTTATCATCCTCTACCTTCATACCAAATTTCATGTTTGTAGCTTACTCCAAACACCCTAAACAATATGATGAGTGAGTCAGTCAGTCAGTCAGTGAGTGAGTGAGTGAGTGAGTCAGTTAGCCTAAAATGTGCAATTTCAGGGGTCCACAACTAGAACATCGTTTGAGATACGAATATGAAATTTTGTACATCTGCACATATTTACCATATCTCCTTAACGGCAAAAGCTCATATTCCTATCTTTAACATCTTTTTTCTTACGGGTCCCCCAAATCGTCGATTTTGCCATAAACTCTTGTTCCTGTATAACATGCTTCTGGCAGTGCTAACGTTTTCTGACGTGAAGAACTTGGCTCATGCACTGCCGTGCATGTTGATCTACTAGTTGATTTTCCCGTCCGTTGGTGCGGGCTGAATAAAATACGTACATTGTCGACACTGACAAACGGGAATATTTTTGAAAAGGCTTGGCAAAACTCCAACACTTAAATGACAAAGATAGTGTGTAGACGTCCAATGGTTTGGGAGCAATTGGAAATATTGATTTGTTTAAAAAAAAATATTGGCAGCACTGAAAACTGATGCCTCTGTGCCCAGCGGCGCCCGAAGTACTTCTATAACCTGTCCAAGTACCTAATGACTTGAGCATTTATGCAAAATATGACATAAATCAATGGACACGATGGAGATTTGTATAAGACATGTGTACAAATTGAATTTTAAAATAGGTTGGCAACTCTCATGCCTGAGGTGCTTGGGGACAGGGAATCCCACATTTTTTCCTACTGTATTGAATAATGATTATGCCAAGTTTGGTGATGGTATGTCCAATGGTTTGGAAGCAATTTTTAAAAAAAAATGTATTTTTGAAGACGGTGATAACGCTGAGAACTGGGGGTAAATTATCGGATCCGGAATACATCTATGACCGGGCCCAATACCAAGTACGCAAAATTTGGACGCTGATATATGTTGGATTTTGTTTGTTTGTTTGACAACATTACCAACTCCGGTGAGTTAAAATAGCTTGATGACTTGCTCCTGGACTTGAGAAAGACGAATGCAAAATTTGGTAAACAAATTTTCGGTTTTATAGACATTAGTATCTCTTAGTGATACAATGTTCACATTGATAATGGCTTCATCTATTGACAATCAACATGTCCGCATAAGTAATTCAAGCTCATTCCGTTAACCAGTACCTAAACAACAGAAAATGAAACTAAACAAATCCCTTCTTGTAGTTACAAAGCAGCCATTTTCTCCTCTTACAACTGGAAGCACAGCCATGATATATATTTAAACCAGATATGAGCTCCTCACACATAAAATGTCCTATGATAATGACCGTATAACAACTGTTAGTTCGCTATATGCATATTATGAAATTGTTCAACTAAATATTGAACATAATAGATTACATCAGTAATATACCTATGATTTGGTCGTAGAGCTGACAACTCTACACCGCTAAAACATGTCAAGACATAGTAAAAGATGGTTACATGGATTCTCCTGGGGTAAAATATTCCGGAGGTAAACTAGTCCCTCATTCGGATCTCCGGGCAGGAACTGCTTCAGGGGGCTCTATGAACAGGATTAAGAAAGACCTTAGAATAGGAATGTGGAAAGTACGAACATTATACCAAACGGGCGCTCTTCAGGTGGCGGTACGCGAGACCGAGAAGTACGAGCTAAACATATTAGCGATACAAGAAGTTCGATGGGAGGGTCAAAATAGCAACCCACAGGGCAAGTAAACGTTCTACTACGGGGGAACACAGTCTCACGATTTCGGAACAGGGTTCCTCATTAAGAATAGTATCCTTCAAGCGGATCAGAATATAGAGTTCGTAAACGAAAGACTATCTGACGTTACGGTACGTACTCGATGGGGCAACACGGTTTTATTAAATGTCTATGCTCCGACCGAGGTGGCTACTGATAACGTCAAAGATATATTCTACGATGAGCTAGAAAGGTTGTTTGACCGATTACCGAAGTATAATTCAAAAATTGTGTTGGGCGATTTCAATGCAAAGGTAGGGAGGGAAGACAAATATAGACCTACTATAGGCAAATACAGCCTTCACGAAAAGACCAACAACAATGGAGAAAGACTAATAACTTTCGCGATTTCGAAAAACACTGGTAAAGAGCACGTACTTTGAACACAAAGACATACACAAATACACATGGATATATCCTGACGGCAAAACTCTCAACCAGATCGATCACGTATTAGTAGACAGACGAAGACACACCAACGTAATGGATGTTAGGTCGTACAGAGGAGCGGTAGGTGACACCGACCATCAATTAGTGATCACAAAAGTAAGGGAAAAGTTATGCATCGCGAACAGAGAAAGCAAGGGATCAAAACAACTGAAATTCGAAATTAAACTATTAAATAATCCGAGCATAAAAACAGATTACCAACTCGAACACTCAAATAGATTCGAAATCCTAGCCGACTCGAGTAATAATAATGATGATATTAATAATGAAATTGATGTAAGTAAGATGTGAGAGGCAATAAGTGAAACAATTAAGAGCACAGCGAAGGAACGCGTAGGTGAGAAGAAACAACAGAAAAACAAACCTTGGTTTGATGAAGAATGCATTATACTTCATGAGGAACGAAAACAAGCAAGGCAACGATGGCTAAGTAATAAAAGCGAAGCAAATACCAACCACTACAGTAGCGCGAAACGAGACGCCACACTCGGGTTCAGAAACAAAAAGCGAGAATATCTGACGCAGAAGATTCAGGAGATAGAGGAAAACGGGAAGACAAATAACACGAGATCTACAGGGTGGTAAGGTTACGGACCGACAAACTTCAGGAGGCGATAGTATAGTGAAAAATAAAGGAAAAAAGCCCAGACAACAGGGGGAAATTCCGAGGCGTTACGGAGCTACAGCCAGCCGAAAGCGTGGGAAAATGAACTTCAGAGCGGATTATTGCGAAGACGAGAAATCGGAGAGTAGGCGGTTGAGAGTAAATTAGAGGAAGTCACACCCGGACTATCCAAAAATGCATATTGGAAATCCTACAAGGAGGGCGCAAGGGATTCCCCAAAGGAAGTAGGGGATTCCCAGAAAGTCTTCCAAGTAAAGATGGGTCGAATGGACCACAAATGGGATGAGTTGTCAACAGGTAACAATAATTCATTACCGGCACATCGATATCTCAACGAGAATTAATGTTATGACCATTTTAATAAAATAATGCGTGGTTGCATATTGGACAGGGGTGATAATTAAAGACAGTCAACGAGCGTTTGGTTTATTTATTAGCAATGAGAGAGGCTAGGAGTATCCAGTCGGATGGTGGTGAGTACGCATCTCAACAGCTGCAGTAGTAAAAAAGACGTCCTCCTTAGTCGAGTGGTCAGTGCTATCAGGCGTCCGTGATGTCACAGCAGTCTTGCATTGAAGCCCGCGTGGAAAAGAATCGGGTGTATGATTAAAGCGTAACAGCATGCAAAGGATGGACGGAAAGTATTAGTTAATGAAGAGGCACGTTCGGCTGGTTAGTAGAAAGAATGCAATGTAATACAGCAGCCGAAGAAGGATGACATGGAAGAGAGAAAACAAACACACGTGTGTACTAGAAATCATGTGCAAACCGATGCAAGGCAAAAAGTAAGTTTTCCATACGGTGTCACAAGCTAAAATAGTTCAATCTGTCTATTCTACACAAGCAAACAAAATGCGTGCAAGAGAATAATGAATCCGAGCTGAGTGGGAACGTCCGAACATGTACCTATTGCAATGCAAAATGAACCTATAGTAGAATACTCGAAAAAAGTTATTTGTACATTCTAGCAACTCTGATTTTGAACTCGACTATGGGACTTTGGATGTTTTGCGTGCTAGTTTGCACAGACGCTGTATTGTGTATTCTCCAGTGTATGAGTATTGACACTCGTTAGCCTGTGTCACCCACCAGTGGTAGTTTGGTCAAAAGGGCGGATTTTACTGCGATTGCAACTCTGTCCGTTGCACGAGTGTAAACAGAGAGGGTCAGATTATATTTGAAAGTGCAGAATTTGTCATTAGGACGTTATTTGTATGTGATGGAGTGTCAATGCCAAATCATAGTCTCATCACCCAGCCCGTAATTAAAGACTGTGGTCGCTACCCTCCTCTCCCCTGATTATGCATTAGATTGATTGATGTATCGCAGTTTATGTACTAGAATTGCCTATACCCATCCACATTTCTGTGTAGGTCCTGAAATCCGTTCCAACGCGAAGCAGACCACTCCTGGGGTCTCGTGCTTGATTGAATTGTTATACGGGTTATAAACGGGCTAGTGCGCATGTAAGGACGAGACCTACAATATGTGGTCAAGTTGGCTCCGAACAACTGCTTTCAGGAGACCTGGACGAAAGTTGAACTCGTCCAGGACACGAAGTACACACACTAACCTTTCGGTCAGTTCGAGTCATTGTGATCGTTAATGCATTCCAACACCCCTAACTTCTTTTTGTATGATATTGCCAAGTGTTTCTTCTAACAACATACTGAGCTACACTTTGCTACGTACACTCACTACAATGGCCACAACTCCAGCTACAAAGTTACTCCTGGGTGTTTACGACGCAGCTAGAATTCGTCATACCCGTTAACGCATTTTTTCTTGTGTAGAATAGACAGATTGAACTATTTAAGCTTGTGATGGAAAACTTGCTACTTTTTGCCTTGCATCGGTTGACACCTGATGTGTCGTACACAGGCGTGTTTGTTTTCTCTCTTCCATGTCATCCTTCTTCGGCTGCTGTATTACATTGCATTCTTTCTACTAACCAGCCGAACGTGCCTCTTCATTAACTAATACTCTCCGTCCATCCTTTGCATGCTGTTACGCTTTAATCATACACCTGATTCTTTTCCACGCGGGCTTCAATGCAAGACTGCTGTGACATCACGGACGCCTGATAGCACTGACCACTCGACTAAGGAGGACGTCTTTTTTACTACACTGCAGCTGTTGAGAAGCGTACTCACCACCATCCGACTGGATACTCCTAGTCTCTCTCATTGCTAAATAAATAAACCAAACGCTCGTTGACTGTCTTTAATTATCACCCCTGTCCAATATGCAACCACGCATTATTTTATAAAGATGGTCATAACATTAATTCTCGTTGAGATATCGATGTGCCGGCAATGAATTATTGTTACCTGTTGACAACTCATCCCATTTGTGGTCCATTCGACCCATCTTTGCTTGGAAGACTTTCTGGGAATCCCCTACTTCCTTTGGGGAATCCCTTGCGCCCTGCTTGTAGGATTTTCCAATATGCATTATTCGATAGCCCGGGTGTAACTTCCTCTAATTTACTCTCAACCGCCTACTCTCCGATTTCTCGTCTTCGCAATAATCCGCTCATAAGTTCATTTTCTCACGCTTTCGGCTGGCTGTAGCTCCGTAACGCCTCGGAATTTCCCCCCTGTTGTCTGGGATTTTTTCCTTTATTTTTCACTATACTATCACCTCCCGAAGTTTGTCGGCCCGTAACCTTACCACCCTGTATACAAAGGGGTAAACTCGTTAAGAAAAGGTTACCAGCCGAGGTTAGGAATGATTACAAATGAACGTGGAGACCTTCAGGCGGATCCGACTAAAATTGTCGATGTGTGGAAAAGTTATTTCGACAAACTTCTTAATGTACACAGCGGCGAACAAACAGAGGAACTTGAAATCCAACCGCAGAACCGTGGATTCCCGAATCTAGCGAGATCGAAATGTCGGTTAAGAAATTGAAAAATTTCAAATCACCAGGAATAGACAATATTCCAGCCGAATTAATTAAAACAGGAGGAACGGCACTAATCAAGGAACTACATAAATTGATAAGTGCTATATGGAGAAAGGAGGAGCTCCCAAATGAATGGAAAACATCAGTAATAGTTTCGATTTACAAAAAAGGCGATAAATCGGCCTATAATAATTACCGCGGAATCTCATTACTTCCAACCTGTTACAAGGTATTAAGTAATATTCTGTTAACACGCCTAAGTGTATACGTAGATGAAATAATTGGAGATCACCAATGTGGATTTAGAAGAAATAGATCCACGTTGGACCAGATTTTTGCTTTGAGACAAATTTTGGAGAAGAAATGGGAATACAATGGGACGGTTCATCAGCTATTCATTGATTTTAAGAAAGCATATGATTCTATCAAACGGGAAAAGTTATACAGTATCCTGATACGATTTGGAATTTCGAAAAAATTTGTTCAACTAGTGAAGATGTGTGTCAGCGACCCCATAAGCAGAGTACGGATAGGTAATAATATGTCAGATAGTTTCAAGATTCGCAACGGATTGAAACAAGGCGATGCCTTGTCACCACTACTGTTTAACTTTGCGTTAGAATATGCGATTTTAAAAATTAAAGGGGACAAAAAGGGACTATCATTGAATGGTTTGAATCAACTGTTTGTATACGCGGATGATGTAGATTTAATGGGGGACGATATATGCACTACAAAGCAACACCGATGCTTTAGTAGAAGCGTGCGATGAGATAGGTCTATAGGTAAACATAGATAAAACAAAATACATGATAACAAGCCGAAGAACAGGGAATGAAGGAATTAAAAACATAAGAATTAGGGATGAGGTCATAGAGAAAGTAAACAAATTTAAATACTTGGGAGCATACGTAACAAGCAAAAATGAGGTCACGGAAGAAATAAAATGCCGCTTAGTATCGGGGAACGCATGCTTCTATTCAGTTCAGAAACTTCTAACATTGCGATTAATATCAAGGAAATTGAAATTAAAAATATACAGAAAGGTTTTTCTGCCGGTAATACTTTACGGTTGCGAAAGTTGGAGTACGACCCTAGCAGATGAACATAAATTACGTGTATTTGAAAATAAGGTTTTGAGAAAGATATATGGGCCGAAACGCGACGAGCTGACTGGAGAGTGGAGGAGACTGCATAATGAAGAACTTCACGGACTGTACGATTCACCAGATGTAAAAATAATTAAATCTCGACGACTAAGGTGGGCAGGCCATGTAGCTCGGATGAAGGAAAACCGAAGATTATATTCTATCCTGGTTGGAAGGCCGGATGAAAAGAGGCCATTGGGAAGACCGAGACGTCGTTGGGAGGACAATATTAGAAGAGATCTTCGAGAAGTAGGTGTTCGTGATGAAAACTGGCTTGATACTGCCCAGGATAGAATCCAGTGGCGAACATTTGTTACTGCGGCGATGAACTTGCGAGTTCCATAAGCCATAGAGTTAGTTAGTTAGTTAGTTAATATAGCTATGATTTAATATACTCTCCAAGTGGTCGTCCAAAACAGTTCTTTTTTGGCCCTCGGAAACACTTTGAAAGCCGGAAAATAAATAATCTGTTCAATTGAGAAAGCATAAAGGAAAACACTAGTAATTCTGTTCATTATCACTTTGTATTGTTTCCAAATTGCCGCAGGCTGATCACACTCCGTTACTCTATGAACTAAATTGTCTTGCTTTTGACATTTTGCACAAACAATGTTTTTCTGGTACAATCTAGTTATATCAGTCCAGATTTGATGAATAACTTGATACCCAATAATTTATTATGTAGCGCTGGCAATCGTCGAAGTTCTTCTAAATTTTGCCAAATATCGGGCCAATGTTCTTTTGTATGAGAACGTTGCACTATAGGCGGCGGTAGACACTTAATTTTACTTAAGTATTTATAAAACACTTTCACCGACCATTGCTCCTTCGAAATGTGATACAAGGTGGCAAGTCTGTCTAGGAGTTCGAAATATATGTAATTGCCACAAGAAAATGCCGATCCATTGCGCAATCAATGCCTGTCTGTGTTTAGCAGAGGAAATAGTTGCAAAACGTGTGTTGCCTGACTTAAAGCAATTTATAAACTGGGTACATGCTAATAGCGTTTGAAAACAGCCCATATTTTTTTTTAAGTTCCCCGATTATACGTTGAGACAACTTTTGCGCATTGAGAGCTATAGTTTGGTTAATATTAGTTGCACATCGAATTCCTAAATAGTATAGGGTGTGGGTAACCTGGCCGAACCTTCGGTATGTTGCAATTTCGAGCTGATGCATTATCAACATTTGATTTATTTCCCTCGTGTATCTTAATATTGGCCTCGAAACTACGCCATTTTTTTTGCATTTCCTGTGCTGACTGCACGACCCAGAGCGCGTCATCGACGTATACTAACGCCTTAACAGCCACCTGATTATATTGAATGCCTGCTCTTTGGCTTTTTATCATTCTAACTAAAGGCGTTAAGGCCAAGGAAAACAGGTAAGGAGAGAGACTGCAGCCTTGACTTAGGTGTCTTCCAATTTTAAATGTCGTTAAAACTCGTTTGGTTGACCTGCAGACTAATCGTCCGTATTTTATACAAATTATTCAATAACCGAATTAGCGCTTCCGGAAAATTATTATGCTTTAAAACTTGCATTAAATATTGAATATTTAAGGTCGGAAAAGCATTATTAAAATCTGTGGACCAAATATAAAAAGCAGGCACTAATTTAAAGTGATAAACCTGCAGTATGCTTCCGTAATGTAGCCAACATAACATGAATCGGTTGCGTATTCGTAATTCCACCTTGACTGACGTCTGTTAATTAATACATGTATGGTTGTACTCGTAACATTATGGCCTTTGCTAGTAATTTGTAATCAACACTTAACAAAGAAAATAGTATAAATTTTTGCGTGTGGAAGAGTTGTTCCACGATCCCCCCTTGTAAAAAAACATTGTAAAGCTTGACTAAAATAGGCAAAATTAGGTTATTAAATTTCATTTACCACCTTACCCCAGAACCGCCACCCGCCCACCCGCGTGACGTCCCTGGTTTCATCTGGCATAAATGTATTCACCAGTAAAAGGTGTAGCTAAATTGTCACTATCTTGTGGCATCAAACGCCGCCATGCCGATACGCTAGTCAAAAATGCCCGATTTTCGGACGGTCGTTATTGATAAAAGGATTTATACTCCTATCGAATGACAGAGTACATTTCCGGACCTGTAACTTCGTTTCCAATGCTATTCGTATAGCCATTAAATATCTTCATTTGTGCCATTTTACGTTCATTAATCAGATGTGGATACAAAGGTTCTTCGTGTATCCCAAGTTGTTTTAGCTTGGATCGCGCCAATAAACCTTGGATTCTTTGACCATGTATTTTCCTCAACAAACTTTGATATTGTTGAACCTGAATGAGATAATTAGGATCTTGTTGAACTAAGCTACTATAATATGTTATCCTTTCGTAAGCATGATGTTGTTGTTCCCTTTTTACCTGTCGTAATTGTTTACAAAAATACTTTGTTTAATCCATAAGCTTTTTTTAATTTTCCCACCACTTTTACAAATTTGTCTTATATTGCTGTTTTGTAAGGTAATAATTCCATTTGATTATTTACTAATAATTCAAATTCCGTACTATCCGGAATTTCTTAATTACATTTCCAGGTAAATTGTCTCGCCAAGTAAGTTTGTATAGTACCTTATCACAACATGGTCGAAAAAATAAGCTCTTCTAGGTTAACACTAAATCACGTCTGTGCGCGAGTTACCTTGGGGGTAAAAGAAAGAACTCCCCAGCTGATTAAACCTGAGCTCATTCCACACACCTAATAACTTAAATTCGCGAAATATGTGTTGCTAGCCGTGACTTACGTTTCTACCTGACGTACTATCCTCCCTTCGTCTGACGGCGTTCATATCTCCTAACATAATAATAGAGAAATTATATCTTTGAAGTTCAGGTCCTACCACATTTTGAAAAAAAAAACACTATCTCTTTCAGTGGCAAAATGAGAGCAACCTTTTGCATAACGTGCTATTATCGTCAGATTTTGTACTTTAGCTGGTATTAATCGACCACTTTCATGTAAAAATAAGTCCTTATACGTTAAGTCCTGTCTCACTAACATAGACGATCCAATAGCTGTTTGTATATTATAATTAGTAATAGTCTGGTAATTTACAAGTTCCATGCGCTGGCTGTGATTTCTTGAATCGCAGCAATTTGTATTACATTTGGCTCTAACACACGCCGAAAACTGTCCCGTTTAACTATATGTTCTGCTTTAGCAACGTTGAAACTACAGACCGTAAGGGTATATGGGCCTTTGAGCATTAGCACACTACTCAAAAGAAGGCCATAAAGTAAGACTGTTCGCGCAAACATGACAACACTGTAGTGTCTGTCCTCTAAAGAAACTAGAAAAAGTACATACTTTTCTCCCGATGTGATCGCCAGGAACCGTCTCCAAGTACTTACACTTGTGCTTAAATTATTGCTTGCTTGTCACAACACACTGTTCGTCTCGTCCAGTAACTCCTGTTTCACCAACTGCTGTTTGCAACCGTGTCACTGCTTCTTTTTGTTTCCTGTGATTTTTTTTAACTTTCGCTGAATGGTTACAAAGCTTCTCACTAACTTCTTTTTGCCACCGGTGTTCCTTACTTCGTTTTCCCTTCCCGGTGCCCACTGTTTCTTCAGACGAAGATAGTGACCACAAATCACTTTCATACACAGTATTTGTTTCACTACTCGTATCACCCAACGAGCACCGCCGATCAACACTCACTTGCTCACTATCTAGTTGTTCTTCTACCAGTGCGTCACAGCCCGCACCCCTTACAGTCGCAGCTATCAACTCTTGTGAGTGTGGGGTAATCTCAACTTCAGTTTTTTTGTTGTGGAATAAGTTCAGCTTGCTCTTCCGAAATCAACGACTGAACCTGACACGTTGTTACTTCCACTGCCTGTTGTGCTGCTGCCCCCACATCCCCTACTCCTATTTGATTCAGATTTTCTTTTAACACTGCACGTTGATCCTTTTCTATCTCCTGAAGGCTGTCAGGGTTGCCAGCCTGTAAAAAAGTATTGGGAACTGTCGCCTGTCTCCCACCAGCTAACACAGGAAGGGTTGCAAAATTAAATGGTATCAGTTGCTCAGGTTGTTGCTTAGAGGGGGAACTATTCCCGCTTAGAACTGATGCAGCCAAACATTCTGTCTCTCCCACTGTTTTTTGTATTTTAGTTTGAATGCGAAAATTACAAACCGTCATAAATTGTGGAACCTGTGTTTGTAAGTCAAAAATGTATCCATTGTTTCCCTGAATATACGTTTTAAAAGTTAGAATTTACCGGGTAATAGATCTTTGACACTCTGGATACCGTTTCGTATTTACTAAATGCCTGTTTTGCCAGATCATCGTGCAATTGTAATGGTATGCACCACGCGGATAGCACAGCTGTTTCACTCTGTTCTAAAGATACGTGCAATTGAATACGTTCATTCTCGTTCACATATAAAATTGAACTTTTAATAAGTTCTAAAGCCCTTTCCACTACTTGTTTAGGCGCTGTCTTCAAAACACATGCTCGGTAATAAAAGTCTGGTTCCACTGACAAAATTTCATGTGTATTAAGGTATAAATCCCGTCTAATGGCGTCGTGAAGACTTTCAAAATTTAATTTCGTATTGACGTTACTTAATTAAATTCTCAATGGATTCGTACGTTTATAGTCTATACCAGCTGAAACAGCCATAACAGTATTTACAGTTTCGTAAATTTACTAATTCACAAGTCGCTGTGAGCACTTCACACTAACACTTGCCCACTTGCCTGACTTACCCTGCTATGACAGAGCACGAAACTCAGACCTCTGAGCACCAGCGCGGCTCGACTGGTTCTCAAGCTACGGCGGTTCGGTGTTCCGGGCTTTTAAGTTGCAGATGCTGAGAATTGAGAATGGCGAACATTTGTTTTAAATACAGAAATACCGAGGCTTCAATGATTTCATGTAGTATGATTACGTTTAATTCACTTACTCAAGTTTATTTGTCATTAAGATGATAAAAGAAAGATAATGCAATATTCTTCTGCAAGATATTTGTGAGAACAATATTTATTATTTGTTGATCACTACTGTTGTAAATTGAAAATGACTCGTTCGGCAAAGAAAGTATACCGTGAAAAAAGTAATCAGTTTTGACTCGTGGACGTGTCTGCATAAAGAACAGTGGCAAGCGACAACTAAGAGCTGGCGGTTTGGTGTTGTGACTACCGCATTGAAAATCTGATGCGCAGACGTATACGCATTTTCAAAATGTATAAAAAATACACTAAAAATTGATTAGGTTAGGTTAGGTTAGGAAAGTGAGGATCGTTTTTCTTAAATTAACCACGCGATTCATTTTAGTTCACGGCAACAATAACAGATGTCTCTGACGTCGGAAATAATTTCTTTCCTGAAGGAGTCGTAATTGAAGGGTTTGGTGCAAAAATGGAATTTTCCAGTTTTGCAATCTTTCCAGGAGATAGGAAAAACCGCAATTATACCTTAATTATGTGATATGTCATGTCGTTGGTTTTTGCTGTTCTCATGTCATACACAGCACTTGGGTAAGGTGAGGACTGACTTCTGAAGATTCCCTTTGTTGCGCCAATGCAAATAGCATTTTTTAGTGCATACTTGCATCAAAAAATGAAAACTGGCAAATAAAGTGGAGAAATCCCCCTTTTCCACCAAGCCCTTCAGTCCCTACACTTCACTTCATGCCACTCAAACTTTTGCATAATAGTTAAGTTCCTCGCTAATGATGCGTTTTAATTTTCACTTTCATTATTTGAAATTCTAATTAAAATGCCGGAAGATAGATTTATTTAAAGTGGTTGAATTTCAATACATCACTCTTGAAAGTTGCAGTACTGAAGAACAAAGGCAATATTTATTTATCCTTGTCAATTGTTTGCACAACTCTCACTTCATGATGTGAAAAAGAAAATAGTAATGTTTTGCTTACATTCTCATCTGTTCAATTACATAAAACTAAAGTGGATGCCTTTGACGTGTACAAGCTTTCATTATTAAATAAAAAAACAATTTCTCGGAATTTGTATTGATTATTAGTTAATAAGGAAACATATTGTTGTTAAAAGGGAGCAAGGCTTTTACCGATATGTAAAATTCATTGATTTATTTACATTGCTGTAATTAGCTATTTTTATTAATGAAGCCTAACCTAATTAAGTTTGCTATTTATTTGTTGTCTGGTAAATTTCTTTAGTGAGAAATAATTCAATGTAATTCAAGGTGACGACCAGGGCCTATGTTGAAGGTACCATACCGGCATTTGTCTGGAGTGACTGAGGAAAAACCCGGGAAAAACATAAATCGGCTGCTTGGATCAAACTCACGACCTCCCGAATGCTACGCCAATGCTCTACCACTGAGCTAAAGGCGGTTCGGTGCAAAGAGACATGTGTAGAAAAAGGGTAAGAGTTAGCGAATATTAGTTTAAGATGAAACAATCCTGGAATGTGATGAAACTTCATCACATTAAAGTCAAGCAGAATTGTAACGATATAAAATTCAAATCAATTTTAATATTTGACATGCTTCCTTGCATAACTGCAATGTTTTTCTTTTCCTAAAAGTACATTATATTTTTGTTTCTTATCTTGCCAAGGCTATTTCAACCTTGATTCTTATAAACTATTTATTCTAACTGATTCAACCTTGTTTAAAGCTTTATGGTGTGATTTATTAACCTTGTATCAAGTTGCAAAATAAGCTGGATTCACTTATGAATTAGGTCAAAGTTGCTATGTGGGTAACAATATTGTATTAGAATTTAAGTGTACAGGGAAAGAAGGCGGGTGTTCATTTAATAAGTGAGTTTCCACTTGTAACAGTGACTGCTAACCGCTAGGAAAGTTTCAAACCAAAATCGCAAATAATCCATAAGTTATAACAGTTTTTAGATTGAATAAATAAGTGTAAATGGGAGAGTTAGACTTTTAAATGCATTTTACGAGAAATCACATTTCCTGGACATTTCCCCATTCTTTCTCTGTACTGTATTTATTAATTAATATATTTTTCCAACTGTCAAACTGAGATGGAGAAAACTTACCGGAGACGAATTCATTTCTTCCTTTCGAATGTAGCGTACGCAAATAAGTAGCCAAAAATAATATTAAACGTACGCATCTGCTGATATAGAGACCTACGGCCTACCTGTAAGAAAAGAAAAGAAAATTATTTTCGAGAAACTGCCCAATTTTGACAAAATACATCGTACTACCAAGAAAAACACTTGTGACTAGCGACAGGAAGAGCGCACGAGGCTGAGCCATTCTCGCGCATGCGCGTTACTCCTTGACAGTAAATATTACTTCCAAGTAGGCGTTTCTAGTTGCTAAATTAGCGTATTGGTAGCATGTCGGAAAGCTAATCCAAAGAACCCGGCATCGAATCCTGGTTTAGTTTTGTTTGATTTTTTCTCTTAATGAAAATAACTTTTGCCTTTTTTATATATACACCGTATAAACGCATTAGGAAATTTATTAAAATTAGTGAACATGTGAAGGGTAGGTATGTTAGGTACGATATTTCAACACGTTTTTATTAACTCGCTTTCTTGTATGTCCGGTACAAATTTCTTGTCTGTCCGGTACAAATTTTGCAAAAGATTTTAAACTCACTTCCCATCACGCGATTTCTTTGAAATTTTGTAAACTTGCTTGCTTCCGATGACAATACAATATTCAATCAAATCATTAGATATACGAAAGAATAATCCAGTTAACTGTAATAAATTAATTAATAAAATAATTTGAAATTATCCTTGACTGCACGCAACGCTGTATCTATTGTGTGAAGTTTGGGTTGCCTATCTCGCAGGAAGTTTAATATTCATCTATTATAAGAAAACAATTAATTAAAAAGGATTTTTTAAAAACACGTTTATTAAGATAGACTAAAACGAAAAAAAATAATAAATTGAATTAGTCTTGTGAATCGGAAAATAAAAGCATGGGTGCTCTTGCTTTCCTTATCATAAAATGATAATATCTAAGAGCACCCACGCTTTTATTTTCCGATTCATAAGATTAATTCAATTTATTATTTTTTTTTACTTTTTATTCCATCTTAAAAAAACGCATTTTTTTAAAATCCTTTTTTAATTTTTTTATTGCACACACGATTAAGTCGTGTTTTCACAATGCGCTGTTGCTATCGTTAGTCACATGTAGAAAAACATTCTAATAACCATCGAGCTCCACGTAACGATACTCGAGTGACTCCTTAGTGACTCCAGAGCAAATATTGAAACTCGTTTGTCTACTTCCAGGCTAATCCAATGTGGATCAAATTTTCAGTACTAAGTTTTATACGCTTCTTATCGCTGTGCGGTCCGTTTTTTTATTTAAGTCTTATTTCCTGAGTTTTTCATATAATAGTATTCCGTACTCTGCATATAATAAAAAATATCGGTACTGCAAAAAAATATGTTTTTTTTTTTTCAAGAATTAAGACAAATAAAAACAGGCAGCACAGCAGTATCAAGTGTAAACACCTAAGTTAAAAGTGAACATTTGGTTCATAGTGGATTGGGCTGGAAATGGGCAAACGAGATTAAATGTCCTCTCCGCTCCCTGGCTTCATATATTCATGAAATTTTCATTGGCACCAGTCAGTCTAGTATCGGTTTTAGAGGTCATTACTTTGCACTATTATTAATGTTTCTTGTGTCAACTGAAGCATAGTTTCCGCAAACCACTGAAATTTGTCACCAGCAATTTCGATCAAGCATTTGTGTTACATACAACAAGCTTTTATATTGTTCTCACCATATTCTGAACCAAGTTCTGTCTAAAAACACTTTGATTTACCTGGCAACAATTGTCCAACCATGAAGTACATTACATACGGATAACTAATTCAGTAAAGTTTGGACGCTGTAATTAACATACTCTTGGTCTAAACTATAAGAGAGAATGAGATCACAACCCTGTAATGTTCGTTAAGTCATCCGTAAATTCGAAAACTAATGACGTAAATCGTTCTTTGAAATTGAGTTTCAATCTGGATTTAATCATGAATACAGGAACTGATAATACCAGGTGTAATGACTAAATTGTGCGAACATGGGAAGAATACAATGACATTGGAAGTTCATTGGCAAAAGTGATTCTATTTTTAAAGCGCATGAACACTAATAATATGAGCATTCGTTAACAGCTTCACATTCATTCTGCGTATGACCACATTAGTAACATCATAATATCCGCCTACCAGTAACAAAGAGTATAATGTTTTTGGTACGTTAGTGCTTGTCCTTGAATTTTCTAGATCCATGGTTTTAATGGTCGACGTAGATCAAAGTGAGTAAGAAGATAAGCGAGTCACCTTGCGTTAAATGTTATGTGGATGGCGTATAATGAAAATAAATCTAACCTGACTTTACCAAAACTTGTGTCCGTGAAATTTGTAACATGTTAGACGAAAAAGAAACAGTCTAACCTGATTTTCTAACCTTGCTACGTGAAATGCATGAGATACTGAAAATGTAAATTGAAGCAAAATTAGCAATCACTGAAAAGTGAAAGAAAGCGAAAGTTATATTGTAAATAAACAAACAAAACAAATATGGTACTGGGCATGAATTGAGCTCTGGGTAGCAGCCCGATACAAAACTTCATTGCACCGAGTTAAGAGAAGCTTCCGCTTGATTTAACTGTGCTTTTAATGCGTACTGTGTTATTGTTTCGTGATAATGAAAGAAAAATAGTCATAAACTCTTATGTTTGTTAATAAAGACCGAAGTTTTAATTCGTAGTCGCAAGGTGGCTCTAGTGTTTGCCGCTATTTAACCCGTTTATCTTTTTCTTCACTTATCATCTTCTTTTAATTTATAGAAAAAAGAAAACAAAGGAAAGAAAAACAAACTAAGTTCTTTGATGATACTACAGAAACTGACAGCTTTAATAAACACCTTTTGGGTAAGAGACAGTACCAGACGAACAAAAAAAACCTGACAAAAGCGCGGGAATAAAACAAATGGAAGGTTATACAAGAAAACTTACAAACAAGACCAAAATGTAAAGAAGAGGAAGAGCTCAGAATAGACCTCAGAATTTGTTTTATATAAAGCTTGAAACAAAGGAAATGAAAGGGAAGAGCATAGTCGAGAAAGCAGCAGAAGTTTTATTGTATATATACTATATAAGCGTGTATATTTATCGGTCACAGACAGGGAATTCAAAAAAAAGTAAAACGGGGTAAATGGACCGTATGCCGCCAATTCCTATAATAAATATGCAACATATGTTTCTGTTGTTGACATAATACTTATATATGCAAAGGAAAAACAATATAAAAGCGAACCGACCGTCTAGAAAGGAAAAAAAAAACAAGAAAAAAAGAACATCGGTACGATTACTAGATCGAATGGAAAAGGGGTTTTCATCACTACCACACGTCTGTCTTTGCTTACATGTACAGAGATAGAAAAGGAAGGGGAGGAAAATACTGAGATAGAGATGAAGTACGGACAGCTGTAGAAGACGTAGAGAAACGTCAAGCAATTGGAGTTCGAAGACACCTACACATATAAAAAGTTCATTCATCCACGGAGAGAAAACCCAAATAATTTCACCTTTCTTGAAAATTCTTCTCTTACAGACTGACGTTAAAAGATGTACTCTAGAACTCGATGAAGTGGAAGAAGGGTTCAGAGATACGGAACTAAACGAAAAATAGGGCGAAGTTAAACGAAGACAGAACACATGGAATTGAAGAGAGAGAGAGGAAACTGGAGGAGAAAGAAGGCCCTTTCGGTCTCTTCACTAGATCCAAAGAAGAATATTTGAGGTGGAACAAATACAACAAACAAAAGAGCTAAAAATAGAGGACATCTTCCTCTTTTTCTCTCGTCATGTAGAAGGAAAGGGAGTCCATATTGAAAGACCTGTAACATAGACAATTTCCTGAGAAAATCTACTTTGAAGGGGTAGTCTTGTGCAAATCTACCGTTTGCAGTTTCTACAATTGCAGAATCTCGTAGTGAATGGTTCACTGAATTGTTAATAACGTCCTAAACGATCTGGTGATCTTCTAAGAACGGGCCGTATAGTATTTGGTAAAGTTGGCACCGAACTACTCCGCTTAATGGATCTGTACGGGAATTTAACCTGTGACCACGCGCACAGAAAGCGAGAGGGTACACTGTAAAAATGGGAGACACAACGTTCATCCAAAAAATGGAGGCAGCTGAGCTGCCTCCATTTTTTGGATTAACCTACAATCAGCCAGTTTTCGGTTGAACGTTTTACTTTCCTTAAAATTTCAAAATACGTGTATACATTACATATATATGAGTGTTGCAATGTATTTCATTCAATCCGAGCATTTTTGAAAAGTAGAAAAGAATAAAAGGAAATATTCCTTTAAAATAAAAAAATAAAAAATAGTTGAAGTGCTTGGGTTTCGATCCAGGGTCCACAAGCACACTGGTCAGACGCTCTAACCACTTCGCTACGAAGACAGTTGGTGACTGGCTTTCCGAGCGAGCTATGGTTGTACTGTGAAGGAGGTTAATTATCAACACGTCTTTGATTTTACTACGAGGAATGTCTCGTGGAAAAAAGGAGAGATGCTTTTGCTACAGTGTAAAGATTTATACCCAACTTAATTTCTCGGCCCAACAGTAAACTGTTTGCTGTTCACAGTGTAAAGGTAATGTAAACGCTCAAAATGGCGGGACGTTCAGTGACAAGCAAGTAACGTTACTCCTGTTACTGGATTATAGAATATCCAACTAAGGATTAACCTTCATCCACAAAAGTACGTAACCTCAAAATTTCCTGTTTAGCTTACACTTCGATTAGAAAATGACCGAGTTTTAAGCGTAAAATAAGTTGAACGTTCACGGACAAATCACTTTGGCCAGTTTCAACCCATTTGCAGTTAACGTTAAGCTATTACAAAGAAAGTGTTTAACTTTAAAATGGAGTTAAGTTTACCAATCTTTCAACTAAAAGGCTTACACTATATCCACGTTTAAGAGTAAATATAACAAAACGCTAATTTTCGACTTTTATTTCTCCATAAAGGGGAGTAACTTTCATCCATCTCGTGTTTCTACTTTTTACAGTGTATCCTCTAGGTCACCCCGAAGTCAAGTACTGAATGATTATGATGCAGAGGAATGAACTGAAGATCATAATTTAGTTTCAGATTGTAGAGATGGAAGATGCCTCAATTTTTGGGCATTCTGTGGTAGAGGCTCATCCGTGTAAACTGAGGACACTCGGAATCACTAAATCCAAATCTGTATTTCGGAATCGAAATGCCATCTTTTGTGGTTCGCAATGTCGGATTTCAGGATTCAGGTTGCAATTTTGGAAAGTTGAAATTTCGGAATGTCTGGAATTCGGAATTCCGCAATAGTGGCTCAAGAGTTTCTAATTCCACAATTGAGCTTCCAAACGTTCTCAACAGGTATACTCTTTTTTCAAATAATGAATATAGTATATTTAAAAAATAGTAAACAACAACTTGGTTACGAATCTAAAACAGATGTGTGACACTCTTTAGAACACAATATCATTTTATGAATATAGTCTACACAATCACTTCAGTATTCATACACCTCGAAACGGGCTATTATAAATGGTCTTTGAATATCATTTTCTACTTGTAATATATGACAGTCAGTGTTTAGAAGCAAAATCTTGATGATTAATAGCCTCTTTTAAACGTTCTGGGATATTTGCTAGAAATTCGCTGATATAAATATGGTCTTATCCCGTACGTACTGCTTTATGCACATTTTGATTTCACTCGTTACGTATTCAAAATAATATTGTGCTTTATCTCAAAGATTTAAAATGTCCCCATAATATTCGGTTTCCTTATTCATTGCTGAAGATTTTCTCGAAGAATATTCGGATGACCTTTTTCGTTACAACTCTCCACTCATCATAATCTCCTGACCCACTCCTGATGAAGAACCTCTCCTCATCCTTACACTTCCGGCTGAGTGCTTCGCAGTAGGCTGAATGAAGATTCTTAATGGATATAGCTGTGTATTTGCTTTTTTCTTAAACAATTATACCCGACTATCAAGTCCATAAAGGTTGAATTTGGACAGGTCAGGAAATATATATATATATATTTTTTACTAGTTTTCAAGCTTATGAACATAAACTTTACCAAATGCAAGTCTTGTTTTTTGTTAATTTTATTAATGAATGTTCTTTCCCCGCCGGTTATTCTACTGTTACATACCAATTCTTTCTCAATACTCAACGAATAGTTTTAGGATATACTTTCTTACCTATTTCATTACGAAACTCTGCTGTTAAATGGAGTATACTTCTTGGATTTACTTTTAGTTTCCGAATAACTTTACGATTCTCACGTTCACTCAACTTTACAGGTTGGCCTGTTGCAATACTGATTCTACTCTATACTCTTTGCGTTTACTCAGCTTTGCAGTTGGCTTTTTCCTACACTGATTCTGTTCTTTGTTCTTTTCCTTTCACTCAACTTCGGACTAATTGTGGCACTGATCCTATTCCTTCTTCTTCTCGTTCCCTCAGTTTTGCAGGTTAACCTTTTTGTGGCATCAATTCTTTTCTAGCTTCTTTTTCAAGAAACAATAGAAACCGCGCTTACTCTTACATTCTTTAAAAATTGCTTTCAATGATTCCTTATATTTACCTATTTAACAAGGTCTTTTCATACTTACCATTTTCACAGATGAAAGTGAAGCATATCCAGCTGTAGAAATACTGACTGCACCATAGGTTTTCAGCCTCACCAGAGTGGCTCTAATGAGGGCGCACCTCATTTTTACATGCCCTCACCGCTTGAGAGGGTAAGGATGAGTGAGGGTGAGGGCGAGGGAAGATGTGAGGGTAAGGACGAAATTGAAACGTAAGGGTGAGTGAGGCTAGACGAAACTGAACACCTTTGGACTGCACATCCAAAAATGTAACTAAAGCGTTTGTGGACCGTTCGCTGACTGATCGTCAACAAACGTAAACAGCCCTGTCTGGTATATTAAAGTGACTGACGAATATTGCACGTAATAATAATTATGTCTTAATGTAAATAAAGATGTTATTTCCTTTAAAGAAATATATTTTATATGTTAAAAAAGGCACAGAAAAATTGAGCGTTGTCGGATTCGCCTCATATCTTCTACGGTCATTCGAGCTCTCGCTAGTATGTAAATTGCCAAAGGGCCCGCAGGGCCTCCAGGGCTGGACTTCTGGCCATCATAAGCCACTTTTGTTCTTATGATTGATTTTTAATTGTTTGATTAATCATTAATTTGAATTAAGAATCGGATGTCTGATACAAGAACAATTTATACTTAATACTGAGTGCGAAATTTAGAATTAATTTAATTGGAGATATGTTTCTGATTAGTTGAAGTTACTAAATGCACAGGAAGTGTATAGCTAATGTATAAAGCCACATTTTTATTAAAGGGTGGTTAAGGTACTTAAGTAATGCAGAAGTATTAGGAAAAGTTGCTTGTTTGGAAATGGTTTCAAATTGAATTAATCATTTGATGTTTCCTTCGTCTAACGGTTTTCTTTCCAATTTCCACTCAGCTAATCGAACGTACTTCAGTCTTTTGTTTATTTGTTACTGAGTTTTTAACTTGTTTAGAATGTAATTGTTGAAAGTATATGCTGAAAGCTGAAAGTCCCCTGCGACAATAAAACTTATTTGCATATGAATTATTTATTTGTTTGAAGTTGATGTAGAGATTTATTCTTTCTTGTTTGATTTTGGATTTCTGATGAATGGGTTGAGAATTGACAAAAAGATGTCCGTCTTCAGAATGTAGAATATTTAGCTCTGAAAGATATCCTCTGTAGCCAAATTTATTGCTTGTGTAATTTTGGTGTAAGATTCAGAGTCCTTTGGTATCCCCAATGCGATAATGGTAGAAACCCAGCGTGTAAATCTGTCTGTCAGTTCGTTCAATCTGCTGTTTAAATTTTCTTCATTTTATTGTACGATCATTAGTCCCAATACCCTCTTTTACACCACTGTTTTGATTTTTCGATTTTTTTTCAATGTTAGTTTGACTGTTCTCATTTGCTTCAATTGTTTCGAATGTGTCAATTTCCTTGTTATTTGATTTGTAAACCTTTTCAGGAAGAAAAGGATTTTTATTTTGTGGCCTACGTGGGCAATTAGAAGCTCCTGTTCTGTGTCCCTTTAATCTGCAGGTACCGCAATAGTTTCTGTCTGGCGTAATTTTGCAAGTGTAGCTTAAGTGATCTTTTCCGCACTTGTAGCAAGATGGATCTTTGTTGCAAATCTTGTTTAAATGATATTGTTGACAAATATAACAAGGATGAGGTCTTCCGGTGGAACGAGACTTCTCAACTTCGTATCTTTTATAACCAATGGTGAGTCCATTAGTAATTAAATAGCTTATTGCTTCCGGATTTTTAGAAAATAATCGTATCATGGAAAGAGGGCCCCTGTCATTTCTGATTCTAGTAATATTAGTGAGTGGGATTCTTCTTTCTTTAATTAGATGATGTTTAAGATCTTCAATTTTTGTATTAATGTTCACATCTTTAACTACACATGTAAAGGTAGTGGTGGTAAAGGGCCTCTGGGTTATTCCCTGTTTCTCATTAAATGACTCTATGATAGAACCCTTGCCGAAATCTGAGGATTGAAAGGCTTTCAGAAATTCCTCTTTGTTGCTATTATTTTGGAAAATTAATCTAAGGCCATTAATCTTCATCGCCGGATAAGCTACTAACTGGATATTTAGTAATTTCTGTTTAATTAGTGTTTGAAAAGCCAACGGATTTTTTAGTTCTGACCTAGTATTCTTGATTAGAAGGATGAATTTGAGAGAGTGAGTTAAGCTGTCACTTAATTTTAGAAAAAATTGGCTAGCTGCATACCCATTTTAGAAAAGAATAGATTTCGTATGTGGTTTCCTACCTGCCTTAGAATATCAGAACCAGTTTTTTAAAAATGTTCTGCAGTTAGTTCCCCCGTGGCGGCAATATTTTCAACATCGTTTTTTTGATCGCGCAGCATGTACGGAAAACTGAATAGACCTATCTCAATACCCAGCCCAGAAAAGCTAGAGTAATGAATACCAAACCGTTGTGTACCTCCTGAAGTGTATTTCCAAGATCTGGAAACATATTTTCTCAAAATTTATTAATTTGTTCCAAAAATTAGGCTCAAAAATAAGTAACGAATTGTATAAAATTGGATTTTGAATTCAAATAAATTTTGTGAAAGAGTTGAAGGCTACAATTTTTTTGTAATGTTTAGACCTACTAACTGAATGTCTGTATACAAAAATTAATGCGGTTGAATCACACTGCTCCTCTTCTACGGGGGTTCAAATATGGCCCTTTGCAGAAAAATCCCGGATTTCGGGCTTAAATAACTCAAATGGTCCTCACGAATAATATCTGAAATTTGGTGTCAGGGATGCCTTCCATATGTCCAACTTGCAGTAAAAATTACTAGTTTTATTTCAAAGTGATTTAGTTAGTACAATTGGATTTCCTCCGTCATACCATGCAAATGCGAATGTGGTATCTTCACCAAGGCCACATTTTTTGTGAAGGAGTTGAGTCTAAGGCTACAATATGATTGTCTTGTAATGTTTAGGCCTACTAACTGAATGTCTGCATACAAAAAATGTGACGTTGAATCCCACCGCTCCTTTCCTACGAGGAGGGTTCAAACATGGCCCTTCGCCAAAAACTACTGAATTTCGGGCTTAATTATCTCAAATGGGTTCTGATGAAAATGTCTGAAATTTGGTGTCAAAGAAGCCTTGTATATTTCCAACTCACAGTAGAAATCACAACTTTTATTTTCAAGTGGTTTGATTAAGGAAAGATAGTTTATGAGAGATAAATTACGCGTTTCAAGTAATATGAAGCTACACAAAAAAATCCGCATTCACTTACCAAACCAGTTCCAAATAAAAGAGTGTAAATTTTAGTGTGAGTTGGGCACCTACAAAACTTCCTTGTTACCAAATTTCAAACATTTGTAATGAGGACTAATTTGAGATATTAAGCCCGAAATCCGTCATTTTTCGGCGAAGGACTATGTTTAAACCCACGTAGAAAAAAGGCGTAGATTCAGCGCCATTATTTTGTCCATGGTAGATCTAAATATTACAGAAAATTGTAGCCTTTTAAATTCAACTCTTTCACAAAAAAATAAATAATGGGTTTCAATATTCAATTTTACACAATTCGTTATCCATTTTCAGAATAATTTTTAGAATAAGGAAATGATTTTTTTTTCAGAATAATTTTTTGAAAAATGTTGTTCCCAAACCTTCAAAGAATATCTCAGGAGCTACACAACGGTTTTTGATTCATATCTAGCTCTTTCGGTTTCTGAGATATTAAGTTTTGCTTACATAGCTACGAGAGCTAAAACGCCATCCGCCATGTGGGAAACATGGTCGTCCGGGGAGAAATAAGCGCATAGCGTTTTTCTAAAGTTGTTCTGATATCCTCAGGCATATATTGTATCGTTCCCCGATCTGCCGAATGGGGGACGTAATTATTTAGACTGGGATCGAAAGGATGTAGCTTAGAAAATAAAAGATGAAACGAGAGATTTTCATAGACGAAGTTTTAGTCTCAGATTAATATGTTACAAAGCTAGGCGCTCAACTTACCAGACAGACACGACGATATCTAGTGGTTGCTAACTATAGAGCGTCAGCCGTTTACTAGTAATAAAAGTCTATGTAAAGTATTTGATACGAACTCCAGATCACAACTGATTTGTCCTGGTACCTCTTGTACCACGATGGTTCGTTTTCCTCCTTGGAGACGAAAATACGTGAGGAGAAGTTTTCGACGGATCAGCAAAGTTGACGGAAAAGGATAGCCCGTAAAATACCTTTGTAATGTTGTTTCATCGGGTCTGTTCGGAAAAGAGTTAGCGCCGTAATCATTACTCTGATTACATGGTTATATAACAACTTATACATTCATAAATACGCCAACTACCTGTTTGCTTAACAGGTGGATTCATGTCCACTGTTTGTTACCTATAGTCCAGAAAAGCAGTTACGTAAATGTATGCAATAACAACGTCCATGCGTTGAGGTAAATGTCCTTTAAGAACTTAGTAAAGTAGTAATTATACGCGTCTCTAATATTGATATAACCATGGTGCTCGGTTCAAGAGCACCAGGGTTGGCATACAAGAAGATGTCATGGATAACAAATAGGATTTATGTCAAATAGTGATGCAACCAGTGTTGGATGATTTGACGTGGAATGACTCCCCAGTTTTCGGTTGTCGTTAACAGTAGATTTGACGTGGAATGTCTCTCCAGTTTCCGTTTGTCGTAAACATAGAATCACACCCCTTTATTCTATAGAACTACCAGGTTGACGTCACTAAAGTTTTCCAAGGATGTTAGAACTAGAAGTTAGGCAAAAAATAATTTAAAAAAAATCTAAATACAAATCAGTGTCAATCAGGCATCTTGGTATGCCCAACCAGAATTTACCTAAGTTGAAAGATTTGATGTAAAGGTTTCCTCACGAAAACCTAAAGACCGTTTAGTGACAAGTTAACATGTTGAAAGCAGCATCATGTTGAACCATCAGAAATATGTTGAATTAGCTGATTACTTTATCACTGTCCTAAAATATGGTTGTGCACCAAGATGGTGGACTAATCCTAATTGGTATTCCGGTTTGTATAAATTTTAGCCTAACTTCTATAATTCTAACATCTTTGGGAAGCTTCATGTGTTAGACAACCTGTTAGTTTTATAAACATCGCATTTAGATCCCCAATGTGTGTTGAATATCACAGAGCATTGAGAAACAAATTAGAACTTCGTAGCGCACGGATCAAGAAGTGGTAACTCAGCTATTAGAGCTTTAACTTCCCTTTCGAAAGGTCTTGGGTTCGATCACAGCAGCCGCCTATCCTGACTAAGGGTTTCCACAGTCCTTAGTCATACTAATCTAATGCCCGGATGGTATCTTCGAAACTAGGTCCTTCTCAACTTACTTCTCACATACTCTTCCCATCCCTATTTCTTCTTGAGGTATAGTTGCCTAAAGGTCATAAATGGAATTCAAAATTCGTAGCACCTCCTTCTGATCATATTGAAAAGAAATCCAGGCGCAAATTCGGATTATCCCCGAATATTCTGACAATATCTCGAAAGAACACATTTTCCTAGACTTGGTGTATGGAGAATAAAACCAAGAATATCCTGAACACATGCGCTAATACAGTACATTCAGGTATTCTTAAAATGTTCTATGCATATCCCAGGGAGATTCCAATATGCTCACAAGAATATGACAATTATCGTCTCATTACCTACTTATGCTCTACGGGACGTTTATAATGTTTAAAAGCACATGATTTACAAATATTAGTACGAGTTACTGTACCTGACTATCTATGGGAAGTCACTAATGTTTAAGAAGCTCATGGATTACAAATATTAGTACATCACTGGCTTTTCTTCTGGTACGCTTTCTGTAGCAAGCTTGATATATTGTAGATCCAGCTACGATGATAGGAAGAGCCATCCTGATTAGTTGAAAATAGTATCGCTGTTTGGTCTGTGCGTCCCACAACATGATACAAGCTCAAGTGTGATTCGGATACCACATTATTAATAAGTCATGTTCCTAAAAGCTCACGTTTCATTCAATATTACAGATTAGCTGTTTCCGGCACTGACTCTATTCTTTCCTCTTTTCGCTTCACTCAGCTTTACAGGTTGACGTTTTTGCGGCACTGATTCTGTTCTTTGCTCTTTTCGTTTCACTTAACTGGTTGACGTTTTTGCGGCACTGTTTTGTTCTTTGCTCTTTTCGTTTC